>VWZL01004825.1:480308-490710 GCA_013396915.1 Stercorarius parasiticus
GGGGCTGGGTGGTGGGAGGGCGCCGGCGTGGCCTCGGCGCTGTCCGGCCCGGTGGCGGCCCGCCGGCCTGGCCTCTCCGCACCTGACCTGCCCCTCAGCCCGGTTGTGGAGACTGAGGCGGCTCGGCCCTGCCGAGCGTCCCGACCCGCTGGCTGCCGCCCCCGGCTCGTCTCGCTGTCATAGCGATAAAAAGAGCCATCGGATTTTTATACGGCCTTCGCTCCAGGGTTTAAGGTTTGACAAGATGATCTGTATTGCAGCGTAATCAGCAATGTTGTATGTATATGCGTGTTTAAAAAAACCCAAATGCTTTTCAATGGGAGGGAGCCTGTAGAAAAATATTCTGGTGGTTTATGAACTGGAAAAGCCCTAGGGTTAAAGAGCGCACGCAGCAAATGTATTTCTCTGTGGTACAGTTTACAACTGTTAATGTGTCAAAGCGTAATTAAGGACTGTGGAATAGACAAGCCTTGGGTTGTGGTTGGGCTCAGACCTGTAATCTTGAAAGCAGGAAGGGTAGGCAGCCTGTGCATGGGCGAAACTGGGGAGGGGGGGAAGCTCCCTTCCTGCTCAACTGCTCATTCAGGCAGGCAGCAGCGCTTCGGTGTGACCTGCCTGCCCTTCGCGCCGGTAATGTTTCAAATCCTGAAGTGCTTCGGAGAGAGGGAGAGAGAGGAAACGCGCGCAGGAGCTGTCGGACCTTTTTGGTAGTGCTAAGTATGTTTAAGGATTTGCCTACTCTAAACTAAGCAGCTTCGTGAGAACCCGAACTGCCTGTTCATTACGTAGGTGTTTAATGCATTGTGTGCATTGTTCCTTAAACTGGGCACGGTTGCGGTCTCTAGTGTAATCAAACTGAAAATGTTAATTGTAGTTTGTATAATGGACACTGATGTAAGACTGAATACTCTTTTAGAGAGTAAGGCTGAAGTCAGTCTGATACCATACACCTTGAGACATGTCTGCTTAAGTGGTACTTATGCCTCTAGTATCAATGGAACAGAGTTGTAACACGGGCACAAAACAAACCTCTGAAAACGTTGTGTCTGTGGTACTGACTTAGATGAGGCATAGTGATATGCTGCTTTTGTTTTCTTCTACTTCTTCCTCCCCTCTCCTTCCTTGAAGTCTGAGTGATGCTATTGTTCTACATGCTTTTGTTTCCATTTGGGTTGGAAGTGCCTGATCAAAAATCCTCTTGCACCCCCAGAAAAGCAAACGTTTGCCTAGCTTGTAAAGTTAACTTAAACAGTGGCTATTTCTCAAAGGTAAATGGAAGGGTTTCCTGGTGCTGTTCTTTAAAAAGCCCATCTGCAGAAAATGGTCATGTGGAATGCAAAAAAATACTCCAAGCACCAGGAGAGCATACTTGCACAGGATGTAAAATCTAGGGCTTATTCAACTGGAATAGCTTACTCAAAGAAGAACCTTCATCTAAAATATTGTTTTCTATCTGTGAGCCATTAAGAACAGGATTTGATTTTTTTTTTGTTGGCTGATATCAAGCAAAACTGGCTATTTACTGCAAACTTGTAGTTATCAATCTCTAACATGAACAGAAACAGGTTTAAGTTTACGATTAGTAGCAATGTCTTTAGGAAAAAAACCACCCAACAAGATCAAGCAACGATGTTCTTTCACAGTTTCCTTCATCAGCTGTACTTTAATTTGCTGGAAAGAGCGCACTCTTCCTCAGTCCTATGTTTCTGCCTGCATTGGCTCAATCATCTGGTCAACATTAATTTATTTTTGGTTAGATTTAGTATTTGTTTGGAACAAATACCTGCATGGCCATATGTGTGCCAGAGGCAACGTATGGGAAGTAGTAAAGGGAATGAGGGTCTGCTGTTCATCTTGATGTCATCATCTTGGATCAGTGTAGGTTCTTGGCACTGAACTCTGTCTCTCAAGCTTAAAGTTCCTAGAGTCAGTGTCAAACTAATAAACTGGTGAAAAATGTGATTCAAGCTGTCATACACAGTGTAAGTGGATCTGGTCCCTCCTTGTGGTGAAGCCATTTTTCTTTCTGTTAAAGTACAGCCACACAGGAGATGGTTGGGCGCTTGTTACACCTGGGAAAGCTCAGTGAAGATACAGGTGTGATCCAGCTAAAGAGTAGGCACAAATCCGGAAAAGTTTACTTGTATGTTGCTCCCCCACGCTACTAATTGAAGTGTCTACAGTGTGTTGGCTGTGAACAGCTTCTGTAGAACTGTTTCTCCTAGACACATTCACTTCCTCAACGCTATGACAGGCTGGTATGAGAGTCACCACAGTGGCTCCATTCTCTGCAGGAATTTATCAGGGAGTGAGCAGTCTTGGTGACAGGCTGAACTTGCCTCAGTTGTCTTGCTGTTAGTGCTTTTGAAATACCATCACAAAACTTCTTTTGCAAAATGTTATGTTTTTCTTTTTTTACAGGCAACCAAACTCTGTGTTATTGTAAGGCCTTTATTACATGCTGTAGTTCAGACTTAATCCTGAGTTGCTGTTAAAAGTAGATGCTTAACCTGTTTCTTTTCTGTTTCTAGCCGAGGTACGAGTGTCTGTCTAGAATGTCCAGGCACGCACAACAGCTTAGAGACCATGATATAAATCCATGTGTAGCGGTAAGATGATCAAATTGGGATTTCTCTTTGTATGTTTCCAAGTTAAATAATACAATTTCTAGAGGATTTCTTTGTGGATAGCACTCTTGTATTGGCATTTCGCATGAAAAGTTTCTTAAAGAGTCTGAAGATGGGAAAAGCTGAAAAACATCTGTTACACTACATGTGAAATAACAACCAGTAATTCCTCATAAATAAGACTAGTACAACTGATAGGAATCTCTTAATTTTTCTGCCTGTAAAACCAGAGCCTGAAATCCTGGTTAGACAAGCTTGGTTGATTTTTTTAAGTGTCTTTTGTGGGTTATACCAAGCATCTTTGTAAACAAGTATTCTGTGGACTCTATCCTTACTATTTGAAGAGTACTAATGTCTGTTATCTCTAAATGAAGTCATTGCTTGGTATTACTGATTATCCTTTGTGATAGATGTTCCTCTGCTCTCTTTGATAGTATTCTTTCATCTGAGAAGTTGCCTCCTATCTTCATAGATATTCTGGGACTTGTTAGAATTTTTAGACACTGAGCACAGTAACTTCCCTCAGCTCTGAAGTATGTTTTCCCTATTAAAGGAAACGGATGCCTCTAGAAAATGTATGGATGACAACAACTATAAGAAGGATATGTGTACTGCTTATTTTTTGAAGTACAAAAGCTGCAGGAAATTCTGGGTAAGCGCAGTAGATTTTTCTGAATTTTACTCCATGCTTTGCTTTAAGTACATTACTTCTGACACACTGATTTCTGAACTCTTCAGACCTAGCTAGTCCTGACTGCTGCTGTTTTTATGGTGACTTACAGGCCTAGGTAGTCTCGATATGTGTTGCTGGAAGACTGAAGCAGATGCACATCAAAGTACTTCACTTGATTCCCCTAAGTTTACCCTCTTAAATTGTGAGTCAGTGTTCTTGCAGTACCTGAGATGTTTCCCTCTGAATTTAAGTCAGATATTTCTAGTAATAAGTCTGGTTTTAAATGGATATAATGAAAAAGTACTGAGTTAAGTTCATCTGTGTTTCCATTGGTTTGGGTCATGTTTACTTTAACCTAAGATAAAAATCAGGAAGAGTTCATTCTTATTTGGTGGTATCCGTATTTCCTCTCTTGTGGTAGAAAATTATCATGAGGAACTATGTGCAGTTAAACTGTTCTCTGCTATTTTCTTTCCCTATGCCATAGTAGTGAAGAGACTCTTAGCTTAATCTTTAAATAATTGTGCAAACTACCAACAAGCTACTTACAGACAATTGCACATTAGTCTTATATGGTGTAATGGGAATACTGTAATTTCACTATCTTCTGAAGCAGCAAGGTAAACTATCAGATGTCATCAATTGAATATTAGTACATTTAGTTATCTGCTAATCAGACTTAGAGTATCTGGCTCTTGGTATATAAAGAGTACTTCTATTAAAGAATCTTATTCATTTGGAGCTCAGAGGCAGAGACTTCTGAGAAATCTGTGTTCTCATGGTCACTTTCTTCTGTTTTCAGCATGGCATTATGATGCAGAGGAAAAGAAACGGCGTGAAACCGGAGATGCCCACAGCAGAAGAGAGAAAGAAAATATTGGAATCAATGGGGGAGCCCTACTGACTAGAAACTTGCACTGATTGACTGTTTTCACTGTACATATGAAGACTTAACAGCCTTTTTGTGAACTGGACTTTACAGTTGCTGTATCCTGGATTAAAATAAGCTCTTAAATTTTGAAATGTGTGAGCTTTCTAGAACTTCTTTGTTTTATTCATATTCCATGTCATGGGAACTTGGCCCCTCACTGGAAGACATGGGTATCAACACAGCTTATGGCTAGACACTTTGGAAGTAGAAACTAATTTTCTGTGAAATGCTAAATATAAAGTTAACGGGACTCTCGGAAAGTCTGTTTGAAAAGATGGGTCTTGGTGAGTGTTGCAGTGTTGATCTAAGAATGGAGCAGGTTGAGAGGCTGGTATGTGCAACATGTTTCTTGTATCCAGCTATTCTACCTAATATTCTGGATTTATCAGGTGTGATCCCATCACTATTTTAACATGAGTTGTATTCTGTGTCCCTGGTTTAAGTAAGACACTTCGTGAACTAAAATCCCGAATCCAACAAGCTATGTCATTAGGTCTGCTACTGCACTCATCAGTGACAGCAGAAGCTTGCAATAAATCAGATCTGCAAGCTTTGCTTGTTACAAGGTTAGAGAGGTTGATGAAGATAGAACTGAACTCCTCAGGTCTGAACTGAATAGTACTTTCTGTGGATAGTAAATAGATACTTTGCTGGCGGGGAGGCAGAGGGACTTGTAGACATGTAAACATATACTCTGAGTGACATGGCAGGTTTAACTATAGTACATCTATCTAACTCTCTGGACAGCTGAAGCCCTGGGTTTGGAAATGCTTACTCATACAAGACTACAAAGCTCAGTCAAACTGGTACTCTAATCTTAAGTTAGATTCCTTAACTAAACTGAACAACTAGTAAGTGTAAACAGGTTGCGTCTGGTAGAAACGCAGTTTTCTTACCTTTAGTACCTTCAGATGTCCTGGCTTAAAAGCTTGCACCCTGTGGTGAAACAGAAAAACACTGTCATGAGCTCAAGTTCCATGTGAAATCCTTTAGGACTTACTGCGATCAAGTTGGCAGAACTCTGGCTGACCTCGTGGAGGATGGTGTAAAAGTGTTGTCTCTATTTAGACTGTTTTGGAAAGACTTCATGGCTTCCTGTTTCTCCTTCTGTCTGGCTTGTCTTCTTTCTTTCCACTGGAGGCCTATTTCTATGCTTAGTGGGATTTTTATGCGGTTTCCATCTTTCCCCTTGTTATTTGACCTGACTAGTAACTAATGGAGGTCTGCTTTTCCTCTTCTGCTTCTTTCTATCTGTTCTGCTTATACATCTGCGTTTTGAAATGGATTGATCCTACCCTTTCTGTTATTGGAATGAGTGTGTAACTCTGCCTTTTGAGTATGCAGTTCTGTGAGCATAGCTGTGCAGCCTCCAAGCTGTGTCACAAATTCTCTGGTCAGTTCCTGGCAAGGGAAATAAGCTTTCTTCAATGAAGATCATCACGTTCTTTATTTTGAATTACTTTCTCCGCACTTAAAATTCAAACTTTGCTGACTTTTTTTTTTGTGAAACAGAGAATAAATTTTCATTATAGATTCAAAGGTTCTTTCTTGACCGCCACTTCCTTGCCACCTTCTTCCAGTACCATCCTACATACCAGTCTCTCTCTTTTTTTTTTTTCAACATTTGGCACCAATTCTTTTTTACTGATGCGAGCATTTTGGTCCATTCTCATTCCAGCTTTTTTTCCTAATAACTCTGTTCTGTCTCTGATCTAATGAAGTCCTGCAATAACTTTCTAATACAGCTCCCCTTGAAGGTCTTGTGTTCTCTCTTCTCCCTGTCCTCGTGAGAGGAGAACTCCTTGCTGTCACTAGTCAAACTTAGCCAAACTACCTCCTCATTGTCCATGCCTCTGATCTTCTTGTTCATCTGCAGTTTTTGGGGAGCTGATTGTCCCCTTCTCCTTAGGGCTGTGTCTCTCTCTGGACTCTTCTGGTTTTGCTGCCTTGCTTGTCTAAGGGCACCTTCTCTCCCACTTGGCACAGGTTTGTCATTTGGCACCTCTGCTGTATCTTTGGGCATGTTCTTTGCTCCTGTGGCTTTGGCTACTGTTCTAGTGCTTGTTGTTTTCCTATTCTTGTGCGCTTATATTCTGGGCTTACATTAAAATCTACTGTATGTTTTAGTTCTACGCAAGAAAAGCGGCATCTCCTCTTGATGCGATTATGCTGATTCTTCCTTGCATAAGCTTAAGTTCCTCAAAGTTACCTCATTTATCCTAGGTTTTCCTTACGAGTTTTCTTTGAGCGTAGAAATGTCCTTTCTCCTAGGTTAATTGTTGCATTTACAGGGTTTTTTTTCCTGCCAATATTTACTTGGAAAGTTGCTATGGTTTTCGTTTCCTTTTAAAGGATGAACGACTTATCTTTAGACTTCAAGATACCTCGTACTGCTTTGTAAAGTGTTTGCAAAGAACCAGGACTGGACTTCAGAAAGTCAGAAAAGGAGATGCATTCTGTGCTTTCAAGTGTCAAACAATGCAAGAATGTGGGATCACAGGACAGGCTAAGGCACATGTAATGCAAGAACAGTATTCTAATATTAGACTTCCTGATCATCAGTGGACACACATGATAGGCTCCCTGTGAGTGTTAAAACAAAAATGAGTTTAGTGAAGAATTGAGGGCAATTTAAACAGTGACCTTGTGGATTTAATTCAGGTAATCAGTCATCTGTTGTGGGGAATGCCATTTGTTTCCATTTCATATGCCTTATAGTTAAAGAACACGACTTATGAAAATCTTGGAAAGCACAGGTTTTCTTCATTATGTAATAATGCCTCTCGAGTAATCCATTAGTTAAGTCTGAGTTATCATTTTTCCTCTCTCGCTGGACACTGCTGTTCTACCTTTCACCACTGAAGCTTAAGGGTGGTTAGTTGATAGCTAAAACATAGGCTCTTATGTATGAAATGGTTGAGGTTTTTCCATTAATTTTTGTAGTGTGATTAACTGTTGGTTGTGAGCCAAAGATACTGGTCTCTTCCTTATACCTGAGAGTTTATATTTCACACATCACTGAAACACAGAGGTAAGCCATAGCCTGCCAGTCTTACTGGGCAGGAATAAACTGGGTTGAATTCTTAGTTTTGTTTGTGTGCTAACCCAGAAAACATAACACAGTGGGCCATTGTAATTAATTCAGAAGCAGGGAAAAGACCCGTGGGTTTTCTTTCATTTAATTGTTGTAATTCTTCATTTTTGCTTGTGGTATAAGGATCAAATCTGGATAGTGGCATCGTTTCATTATTTTTTGCTTGACAGCTGGATGGTGCTGTTGTACAACAGACTGTATGAAAACAGAATCACTCCACCCACTACTGGCTCTTTTGAGCTTTTTTAGCCTCTTCCCACAGAGATAGCAGAATTCATGAAGGAGCAAGGGAAGATTGGTGGTGTCTCTACACTATAAACAGAATAGGAGGATGAGTCTAAATCACTGCTGGAAAATAGGTTTCTGTGCAGCCTGAGGAGCTTTGGAATATGATCCTTGAAAGAGTATTTCTCACTCTGGTCATTTGATCACAGCTGAGCACTGCGCAGCAGCTACGGGCTCTCTGCCAGGCCCAGGTGAATGTCCAGACTCCCATCTGTACGTTTTACCATCTTACCTTTCCCGTTGCTCTACAGCACAAGGCCTTTGTGTGCTTGGCTCTGGAAGTTTTCTGCTGCCACAATTGGGATGAGTCTATGCTCTTAAAGGCTTTAGAAGAAAGTTGTCTAGCTCTAGTGTCCTGAAAACTCCTTTGGGTTTAATAGCTGAAGCTTTGAAAGGCAGGGAGTCGCATCTGCTGCAGCTCTGAGGCTTTTTCATGGTCTTCTCCTAATAAAACTTACGTGCTCCTGTGTGACTGAGGACATACATATAGGGGAGGTTTCCTTAAAACTTCTGTAGAACAGATAAGAGGAATTCAGAGTATACAATGTTACTCTACTCTAATGCCTTTGGAGGCAGCCCTTAACTCATGCTAAAAGTATCTGCATCTTTAAAGTCCGTCTTCCAAAATAGCTATGAAAAAAGTAATCAGAGTGTGAAAAAAGTTTGTAAAAATAGTACACTATTGCCTCAAATTCTTGCAAGAGAATAAAAGCCTGCAACCAGAGGAAATAGTTCTGTTAAGTATTAAAGTAGTAAAAAGTAAAACAAGCATACTACAGAATTTTTCTAATTTTTGCAGCCTATTTGATTTTAAAAAAAGGTAAGAGGGAAGTACTGTATTTATACTGATTAAATGCAGTGAGTCATTGAAATAAAACCTTAGTAGGTTTTAAAGCCTTCAACATAATGATTCTCAAATCACACATGATTACTTCCCTTTTGACAATTGAGCTGCTAAACTGAAGGCAGCTAATTTGAAATTCCTTTGCAACTTGCCTGTCTCTCTCTTCAGGATCCCTTTCAATAAGCTCAACCGCTCGTCTTCCTCACACTGATGCTACGTTCTGCCCTGTGGACACCGTTCTCCTATTATGTTATTTTTTTTTAATTTTTTTTCCCCCCCTCAGGTACAGTACTGTTTCATCTCCTGATTTCTATATTACCTTCTTTCTTTTATCAATTATACTGCTTCCCACCCTGTCTTTGTTATGCTGTGATCACCATCCATGCCTGAGATTCAAAGTTCATCTTGGAGGTTTCATTCTACAGCTTTATCTTCCCTAATTGCTTTTTGCCTAGTCATCTCTGTCACAAGCTAATTTCCATTATCTCTGGCTGGAATATCTTCCCAGCTCATATATGCATTATATAACAGATTATTTTTTTCCTAAATATCTGTTTTTTACAACACTATCTTCCCCTTTTACCCAAAAATGCACTTCTGTAGCTAATTCCCTGTTATTTTAAAAAAAAAAAAAAAAAAGGCTACTTTAGCAGCAAACTCCTAAGACTACATGTGTATCTATATAAGATGATAATTAGGTAGCCCCTTATATTTTTTTTTTTAAAGTTCTGGTAGCCCTTTTTTCAAAAAAGCTTTCTCGTCTCATTTATTGTATGGTGGTGCATCATGTTTAATTCAGGCTGTCAGCTCCTTGAGCAGCAACCTGCCATTTCTCATTAGTCTGTAGAGTGCTGTACACAGCTGTGGCACCGGAGAAGCAGTAAAAATAATACTGAAGTTGCTTAGACTGAGAACTACTGCAGTTTTTCATGTCTCTCTGTTACTGAAGTAATGTGGCAGATGGCCTAATTATTATTAGCCATTCCTTCCCTAGAAAAATCCCTTCTGAGGAGAGACATGAGGGCCATTTAATATGAAATGCTTTCTCCCAGTGCTGTCTGTGGGAGTAATTCCTTAATTTATTGCATAATACTAATAAAATCAGACACGTTGGGTGACAGGGCTCTTCCATCAATAGGACAGAAGTTTCTTTTGGTGGTACTTTTTTTAAAGCTAATAAATTCTTCATTGTCAATGAAGCTAGGCATACATCTGTTTTCTCTAAGAGTGTTATTTTAAAATAAATTTTAAGAATTGTTTTTTATATGTAGGCTTATTCCCCTGTTGCTAAGTAAATTGTGATATTTGCATTGACTTCTAGGTCCTTTATACACCAAAAGATTGTTCATAGAATCATAGAATCTTCATGGTTGGAAAGGACCTTCGAGATCATCGAGTCCAACCATACACACACAAAGAAAACCCCCCTACAATCTCAGACACTAGAGCGTGCCCTGCAGTGCCAAATCTACGTGTTTCTTAAATACCTCTAGGGATGGGGACTCAACCACCTCCCTGGGCAGGCTGTTCCAGTGCCTGACCACTCTTTCAGTACAGTAATTCTTCCTAATATCTAATCTAAACCTCCCCTGCTGCAACTTCAGACCATTTCCTCTGGTCCTGTCATTATTCACCTGGGAGAAGAGGCCAACACCCACCTCTCTGCAACCTCCTTTCAGGTGGTTGTAGAGGGCAATGAGGTCTCCCCTCAGCCTCCTCTTCTCCAAACTAAACATGCCCAGCTCCCTCAGCCTCTCCTCATATGGCTTGGTCTCCAGACCCCTCACCAGCTTGGTAGCTCTCCTCTGGACCCGCTCCAGCACTTCAATGTCCCTCTTGTACAGAGGGGCCCAGAACTGAACACAGTACTCGAGGTGAGGCCTCACCAGTGCCGAGTACAGAGGCACGATCACTTCCCTACTCCTGCTGGCCACGCTATTCCTGATAC
>VWZL01004825.1:491409-556505 GCA_013396915.1 Stercorarius parasiticus
GTTGCTCTGCTCTCCATCCTTATCTTCCAGCTCCGGAGGCTGAACACCCTGGGGATAGCTGGTCTGACTATTGAAGACGGAGGCAAAGAAGGCATTAAGTATCTCAGCCTTCTCCTTGTCCTTGGTTGCAACTTTCCCCCCTGCATCCAGTAAGGGATGGAGATTCTCCCTGGATCTCTTTTTGTTGACGTATTTATAAAAACTTGTTTTGTTGTCCTTATAAAAACTTTCTTTGTTGTCCTTATTCACAGCCTCCCTATTTCAGGGGCTGTGTGGTTTGGTTTTGGTTTTTTTTTTTGTGTTTTGTTTTGTTTTTTCAACATTCAGTTTGAGTAGATTCTGTCTGGAGCCCCAAGCCTATAGAAGTCTATCTGGAGCTATTCCAGAACCTGCTATTGTTGTTGGTTTTGTTTTTATTTCAAAAACTCAAACGTTAATTATTTGCAAATTAGGTTTTGCATTGTGCTCCTTGCTCTCTCTTAAATATCCCACAACCCTTGGGCTACCTCTTTACCTATTTTCCTTTGATAAACAGCTGTGCACTGCAAACACTTCCTGATATTTAAGTGACTTCGGCAGAACACAGACTTGAAACAAAAATGAAAGTTGCTCAATCCTTGCTGTTTTCTTTAACATTGTTTTCATTTTCAAACAGTTTCAAAAACATCTTGCTGCCTCTTTCTGTTTCATATTTCTTCTGGGTCACATCAGTAGATACAAGCTATGAGCTGTCTTTTGAAGCTGCTATGTAACAAATGTTTTCTGTTATTGCCGAACTCTTATTTTACCTGGAAAATGTTTTTACCCTTTTATGGTAAACATTGCCACAAATATTGACTTCTGTTTCAGCTTTTTCTCTGTACTACATACTTCGTTCTCTTCTGGCAAAGAGGTCGTCTTGTATGGAACATGTGGAACAGAAATTCATGCATCTTTATTACCTGTTCTTTGTCTCTCACTGCTCAGTATTTTAAATTTACACCTTCTCCAATGCACTTTGTATTTTTTTTTAAAGGTTTTTAAATTCAACCTTTGCTTTTTGGAAAGGTGCTGTTAAATTTGTATACTTCAGCACCTTAACTATGCCATGTTTATGTTTTGGTTTTTTAACGCTTCATGTGACTGTTTCCTGGCACAAAACCTGTCCTTTGTGCCAGGGAATATCAATGTCATCCATTGTCCTGTAAAATAAGAATAATCACTCAGCAAAACACCATTTCATGTCTATTATGGATCCATAGATCTAAAATAGAAAGTAACAAATCAACAAAATGATTTATAAAATAGGAACCCTCTTTTAAATTTACTGTTACTGGAAGGGATGAAAAAAAATTATTTTTTTTAACTGCTTTTCAGTAAAAGCAGTTGAATATGAATGCTGGATGATGTTAAAAATAGTTGCATACTGTACAGTTTGGGAACTGTATGGGTCAGATTTTTGTTGTATATGCATACAACAAAATCGAATTAACATCTGCCAAAATGGAAAACAATTGTAAGATGAATAGGATGATGTATAATGACAGAAAAGATTATGCTCAAGACAGAAAAGAGGTACTCACTGAACATACTGAAAGCAGTTCACAGCTGTAAGACAAAGTTAGGCTAACAGCAGAAACAGGGGGCATCAGCTCAAACTTGCAAACACTTGAAAACCTATGAAGAATCTAAACCTGTTTCATTGATGATAAAAGATTGCAACTGTTTTGACAAAAAGGATTTTGCAATGTTTTCACAGAAAAAGCCTGCTGGTAATATTATTTTTTTTTTATTCTTGTGCCACATATCTCAAAATTTTTCTTACCTTGAAACGTGCAGACGCCTGAGCAATCCTTGGCTCTCAAGTTGAATGCGACTGTTGAAGTGGTCAGTGAACGTGGTTGCATGTGAAAAGTAGGGTGACAGGAGTTTTGTGGTATTTTCTCCTGATATTTGTTGAATAGTGGAATTGAGTGAAGTTGCTGCACTGGAATATGTTAGCCATGCAGTGCTTGCTTCAATGCATAGGTAACAAAAGGACGGAATGAAGATAAAGGGACAAAACCTAAAGTAGGGTGGTGTGCTATCAATTTGCCGTATCTTGCAGTATCAGTCATCTTTGGCTCTAGGTTTCGTCGTGGTGAATGAATTTGAACAGATGTTACTGATGGTCTGAGAAGTGCTGTGTTTTAGTATTCTGCTTGACAGATAATCAAAAGCAATTCCTTAAATAAGTTAAAGATGACAGTTTAAGATCCTGGTCTGGTCCTATACAGGACGGAAGAACCACTTTGACTCTCAGATTTATAATGTAGATCCCTGAGGGCCTGTCCCACTGTTGGCTGTCTCTGTGCTCAGACATGTAGAGCCTGTGGGTGCCAAACACTTGGATATCAGAAGTCCCTGGTGCTTCGTGTTCTGCTTTGCCCTTTGGTGCTGGCAGTGCCGGGTGTCTGTCCCCACCTCGGCATTGCTGGGATTTACGGAATAAACATTTCACTCCGTCAGCCCTGGGGAGCGATTGTGAAGTCTGCTACGGTGTGGGTGAGCAGACAGAAATGTATTTTTCTGCAGGGTGTTACTTGATGGTCATACTTTCAGTGATTCCCTTCAGCAACTGCCGTTCCAAGTCCCTTGTTCCTGCCCTCCAGCTGGTGCCTCTCTGTGATCCCCACCATCAGTGCTGGTGCAGGGCTCTAGCCTGGGGAACGTATCCAGCCGCAAAATAGCAAAGGGAAAATGGGGAGAAAGGGAGGAGCATTGCTTTTCAGCCCAGCTGGACCCCCGGGCACCTCGCTGTGCAGCTGCAGCCCAACTTGTGCTCCTGGGCTGGAACGGACAATGCAGGGTGTCTGCATGAGCAACAAAAGACGGGGAGTAAAGGTTTTCTGTGCTTGAAAAAGGGGCTTAGGTAGCTGTGACTATGTGAGGGCTGTCATTCTCCAGGTGGCAGGCAGCTAAAAGCAGATAAAACCCAGGAGCCACGATTTCCTCACATCTCCATTTGGGCAGTTAAAATAGACTTCTTGATGGCGTACCAGTCTTTTTAGTCCTAGATGTGATCACATTGCAATTAAGTGCTGCAAGAACATGTGTATGAGGAGTAGAAAAGCACTGAAAAGGCTCGCTGGTAGGTTTAACCTGTACGTTAAAAACAATTTTCAGGTTTCTGCCCTTTAAATTTTAATGTTCTAAACCCTGAGAATCAATTACGTTAATAAATACTTTTAACACCTCAGCTCTTTTAGGGTTGCTCTGGGACACAAGAAGAGTTCACGAAACGCTTTGGTTTTCTGCGGTGTAGAAAAATTGCCAGTCAGGAGTTGGCAGAGAGCATCAGTATCTCTCTCGGTCTCCTCCAGTTGGCAGCTGCAGGAGATGGGCCTGCCAGAGAAGCTGCTGTCTAGCTGGATGTTTGCGAACAGCCTCTCCCTGTGTCAGGGAAATCTCATTCTCGGTTGGACCCAAACAGGTACAGATTTTGTACAGGTCTGGAAATGCAGGCTGGTCATTTTTGAAAGTGCTGGTGAAGTCATTTGTTGCTGATTATTGGTACCAATTGGACTCTGTAAAGCAGCGAGAGGCTGACACTGTTTCTAAAATTTGAGTAATTTGCTAATTTAAAACGTTAACCGATTAATTTATGTTTTTCTTTGCATCCTCTATCGGGTCTAGAATTGCTGCTCACTTGTAGAGAATGATTATATGTGCAAGGTTCTCCTCGTGATTTATTTCAGTTCAGCTTTCACATTGTTGGATTCTGCACCAACCCAAGAGAAACAACGTTTTCTGTTCGGTGAGGGATTAATATTTTTGAGATGTTTCTGACACAGGAGGCTCACAGATGTTCTTGCATAAGCCTTTAAAAGGACATTCGACATGTGGCGTTGCAAGAACATAATCAGCAAATTTTAGGTAAGCAAATTGACTTAATTTAATAAACTGCTTTTCATCAAACTGCATGGAGCCAAATCCAGTACTTTGCCAAGAAATTTATTTTTATTAGGGCAGTATAATTTGGTGCTTACTGAGCTCTCCGGTTCACGCGGTCTTTTGGAGGGGAAGGAGTGGAGCCAGTGGCGTTGGGAGGTTTCCTGCCGAAAGAGGGCGGCTCCGATGGGAGCGCGGCGGCGGCAGCAGCGCTTACTGCAGAACTGCTCCTTCTCCAGGGTTTTAAAGCAGGGATCCATACTGTGCTACACAACCCATCCCTGAAACTTAAATAATAATAATAATAATAATAANTGTCACCACACCAGAAAGAGTCCTAGGACTCTTGCTTCCAATCTCACTGTAATTTCTGGGGTTTCTAACAAGGGGAACCATTCACTGTGTTAAATTCACATGCAGAAACCCTTCTGTGGGGAGTGAATGCTCTGGCGTATGCGGAGTTCTTTCAAAAGCCCATATTCAATACAGTTTTCAACATTTACAGACAGCAAGTCATCTCTGTATCCCCAAAGACTGAGAACCATAAAAGTTGGGTGCTTTTTATAATTAAGTGTGATTTCTCCAAAGAGAGATGATTGTACCGTAAGAAAGGAAATTTTTTTTTTTTTCCAGAAAGTGCCTCCCTATATCCCTTTCTCTACTGAAAGATGCGTGTGGGATGCGGGATATGCTGTATTGTCACAGTGGGTCTTGGATGAGACATTATAGATCACGTGCTTTGGATTTTGTCCCACACAGAGCCTGTCAGGCAGCTCACAGATAATGTTGACTCCTGCTGTATTTATCCAAATGACCTTAAAATAATGTAGTCAAAGAAAAAAAAAAGGTGATAGCCTTCCCCTCCTTACCTCAAACCCCCGAAGAGCTGCATAAAGATCAGATTTCTTTCAGAGACAGAGGAAGAAGACTCTGTTTATATTCCCCTTATTTACTTTACAGCAATTGTTTAATATGTCCTGCTGTTTCTGGGTAGGTAGCACTCTCCCAGTGTGTAACACAGCTTATTAGACTGCCAGAATGACAATTTCACACTGTATTGTGCAGGCAGGTCCTTAGCGTGGGCTTTTCTTAGAGCGAGGCATCCACAAGCCCTTTGTTTCACTGCCCGTGATCCCACTTTAACCTATCACTTCTACCTTCGTCCCCCAGCATATGCTGGCTACTCTGTTTTGTTAGGGCTTAATAAGTTCTTTCTTGATGTTATGTGAAATAATCGGGCAAACCAATGTTGGATGTCACTACTTCAGCCACTGGAATAAGAGTTTGTTAGCAAAGTGAGATAGAAATTAATATTGTTTTGAAATGTTAGCATTTGGTTGTGAGGGTATCTCTTTGCCAAGTAAATTTTATGTTTCTTAATACACATATTCCTTAGAATGTACCATAATTTCCTGGTTTCTGAAGCTGAAACAATATTGGTTTTCTTCCTAGTCACCTGGTTTTTGTTAAAAAGGAGTTCAGATTTGGTTCTTTTAAAATTAGGAGCATTAGGTTATTCTTAAAGTTTAGCAACTCTGACAACAGAAAAAAAAATTCTAAAAGCAATT
Organism: Stercorarius parasiticus; assembly: GCA_013396915.1. NCBI lineage: Eukaryota > Metazoa > Chordata > Aves > Charadriiformes > Stercorariidae > Stercorarius > Stercorarius parasiticus. The sequence continues at coordinate 496,887 of VWZL01004825.1, forward strand.
TCTTAAAAAAAATCTGGACACTTCAAAATAAATGAAACAACAACAACCAGTTGTCCTTCAATAACCTAATTGTATTTTAATTTCTCTTCTATTAACAGTATTATCCACTAGTATAACCCAATGACGAGATGTCTGTCACTGGGTCCATAAAATGGTCTTAATTTATTGAGAAACATCCACAATATCTGACCTAAAGTTTACTTCTGTGAGATGGATGAGAAACACTTAAATATCAAATGCTAGTTACATGTAAGGAAATGCATTGCTTTTGTCAGGGAGTTTAGACATTGTTCTTCCTCCAAATGAACCTCAGAACATCACAAGTTTCTGTAAATGAGGATAAGAGTCTTTTGAAATGTTCTCTCTCTGCTAAACAGAATCCAAGCCGTTTGAGAGAGATGCAAGTGTGACATCCTGCTTATTAGCAGGTGTGTCATCTGCTCCTAACAACTTACCTGGGGCTGTAGCAAACAGCATCACTGAACCTGAACATCACCTATAGACATTGAAAAAAAGTATCCACAACATCTGGCCACCCAGCAGAGTTAAACTGTATTTTGATTCAGTAGACAGTAGGAAACCAAAGTATTTTTTCTATTCCCAAGAAGCCAGATCATGTAACTGGTACTTTTCTTCCTCAGGTACTATGAAAACCTAATTCTTGAGAGGAAAAAAAAAAAAAAAAAAAGACATCTGACAGTAGCCCTGTGGTCCTTATGTCTGCCCTGAATTTTGCCCCACCATCAAGGACAGCTAACATTTTATTAACCAAGAGCAGAAAAATGACTTCCATATTCCTCACACAGACCATATTCTACCAGCTGTGCTGAAAAAAATGATGCAAGGAACAGCAGCTAATGGCACCTCTGCAGAGGCCATCTCTAACCCTGTTAAGAAGACGGGTAGTTTCCCAGGTAAACCTGTACCAGTAGTTTCACCGTGCAAACTTCTGGGCTTCATTCCCCTAAAAAAAACCCAAAACAAAACACCAAACAAACAGAAAACAGAGCAAAACCAGAGAGGAAACCACCACGCATCTAAGTAGGCATTTACATGTCGGTGTTCACTGCGTTTGTATGATCATGTGCATGTTTTCTCTCTGGTGATCACATTTTAGCTCTCAAAACTAGAAGTGTGTTCCCCCACCCTTCCTTCTTTGAGATCTGTTTAAACTATTTGGATGTTATTAAGTGAAGTATCATTTGTGAGGATAATTCAAGCAAGAGGAAACAGAATGGAAAAAAAATATTTGAGAGTATTTGCAGACTTGTCTTGGTATTTATTAACAGAGCTACGTTTTTATCTAAAAAAAAAATCCTCTAGAATGGGGGTTTTAGTGCTTATGTAAAATCTGGCTTTTAAAAAAAAAGAAACAGACCCAGGCCATAGATACTTCATTTTTTCAAATAACTTTTAGAAATTCATATGCACCTGTAGTATCAAAGTTCCCACGTCAGTAAATGGCAAAGTCTGGAGCCTCAATCACCGTTGATACATTCCATTAGAGCACATGGATGGGGAACACTGCGGTCTGTGTCCTATTCATTGTAGACCTGTGGCATCCTCACAGGACTCTTGTATCCATAGACCCGGGCCCAAACATCATGAGTTTCAGATGAGGTTTGCAGAATGGAAAGCTGTGATTTTAGGCAGTGCTTCTTCCCTATGAGTGTTGGCCCTCTGGGCATGTCTCAGGCTCTACTCGTAGTATGGAAATGCCCAACCACTCGATATGTCTCAAATCCTGACCTTTAACTTCTCATATCACACTCCAGATGTTTTTACACCTTCATTTAAGTTCCTCAGGAGCCTGCACCACATGCTAAATTCTTATCTCTTCCTTGTGTCTGGTGAAGTGGGGGCAAAAAGGGAGAGAGGATATGGGAATATTTTGCCTCCACTTATGCTCCCTTACAGAAACTGAGCTGATTTGGGAACCTGGAGCCTAAGTTCTAGTCCAATTTTTGTGTCTTGAGGTGAAGCCAAAGTTTGCCTTTCCTTTCAGAAGACAAGTGTGTCCACTCCATTAACCCCCATCCGTGATGGTAGAAACTGTTTACAACCCAGGCTGCACAGTCAGAGTGGAAGTGGGGTGGGTGCTCCTTTTTAGTGGAAACTACAGATGAAAGTGATTTTTGAGACGTGTTTTGACTGTAGCCAAGTGTTCTAAAGCATTACACAGTCTGTGAATTTGCTTCTTCTGCACTCTGGGTTAATAAATAATCCTCTGTGTACCCTTATCTTGCAAAGTTTGGTGTTTAATTATTGGTTGCAGCAGATAGAAAGCAACTAATTATTACTGATTTGCTTCTTTTTTTTTTTTTTAAATGGTATCTGAGATCAGTAAACAGAATGTTGTGAGTTAAATTGTAGGTCTGAGCTATCTAACAGCTCATCATTTTCAAATGGGGAGACCCTGCTGCTTTTACCCTATCCCCTTGCCTAGGGACAGTCTCATCTTCAACCTTCTGACAGTTCCTTGCTGGATCCTTCACTGCACTGATCAAATTTGCTAATCCAGCAGGTTAAAGGCAACAGCTTCTGTGGGGTTAATGACTGGTTTTACGTAATTTCACACTTAAGCAAAGGGATTGTGCAAGTACTGGGACACGTGAGCATCGCCTGGCATCTGCTCACAGATAACCGTTCATGATCTCTGCCCTTCTGTTCAGTTATGAACATTTAGGCCAGGAGACCTCCCATGTAAGCCTGGGTTACCACCAACCAACGTGATGAGTCAAGACTTTGCAACAGCCTATATGCTCTGTGGCTCACCAGAGAGGCCTCTAACACCAAAAGACTCCAACTACATGACAGTGGGTTCAATTCCAATTTTCCCATCTAATTGTATGACCTCTTAACAACAAAAGTCTGCAAAAAAAAAAAAGCTTGACAAACCAGTCTTATGAGTACTGCTTCCTGTTTTCTGAAGCCGAATCCAGAACAACAGTTTGTGTAATGTTGATGAATTGTTAAATAAAATTAAGTCTTTTTCCCTGTGGACTTTGTAATAAAACTTGTAAACAATATTTTGCAAATGAAGTTACAGGCCTATGGACTGTCACTCCCAGATGGCATGAATTAGTGGAGGACGGTTTGTTGTGCTGCCTTCTCCCAGCCATCCACCCCTCCCTGGGTTTTGGATCTAGCCTTGGATGGGGATGACTCAGCTGCTGGTGAATCACCTGCTGAAGCGCTAAAAGTGACAGCTTGGCTCCATTTCCTCAAGCAAGAGTGAGCTGTCAAGGCAGACGAGCAAGAAAATTGCCTTCTGCAGCTAGGAGGATTTTCCTGCTTATACATCTAGATTCGCTGCAATTAGAAGCTATTGCACGGATTTTACTGTGCCTTCAACAGTCCCTGTTGAGATCTTGTTTAATAAAAGCTTCCTTGTGCAACTGCTCATGCATGATAGGGCTTTTCACAGGCATTGCTAAAGCTTTCTTTAGCAGAAAACCAGTTGGTGAATAGCTCATGTACAATGTAACTGGAGAAATACTGGTCAGGGATGTCTCACTGTTTTCCAGTTGGCGACATGGAAAGTAATGGAATATTTCCAACCGGAGAGATTGTTCCCCAAAAGAGACAAGATCTAGAAAAGCCATCAGAAATCTTGCTGTTTCAAATTACTGTTTTCTGTATTGGTGATGGTGGAGGAAGACAGGAGAAAAACTAAAAACCACATAGAAAACTCTGCCAGGCTCTACATGCCCACGGGACAGCATGTGTCCAACCAGCTGCCAGGGAGAAAAACATGGAGAACCTCCTGTCACTATGTGGTCAGTCTAAATGTCCTTTACAAACAGAAGCTCTGAGAGATACAAAACAATAGTTTACCACAATAATTTTTAACTAATGCAGTCAATGGGCCTTTAGGACTATTTCAGTGTCGGTACTTTCTGTCCCTTAACAGTCAAAGAAGTGTACAAGCCGGCTGCCTGTTCTCAGCAACAGTAGCACCAACCACCCCTGCTGACAAGCAAGTAGACATTGTGAGAAGATCATCTCCGAGTCTTTGCTGTGAACCTTGGCAAGAAACAGGATGCATTTTGTTCTCTACCTGCTGTGGTACAGAGTTGTACTACTAAATCGAACCAGCAACGGTTCCTTGAGTGGCTGAAGTTTGAAGAAAATACAGTCACAGCTGGTTACTTTGGCTGCCCACCATCAAGAGGATAGAATTTAGTAAGTGCAAAGGAAAAAACAGAGCTTTACCTACAATGGCAATTATTTTGCTGGATGTTGTTTACTTTGGACTCTTTGTTATATGGCTTAATATATTTTTGGGGATTGGCTCCATCCTCAAGAGAAGCACATCTTCAGCTCTCCCTCCCTCCACTGTGGAGAGCAGCAGTATCATGGCCCCTGTGGAGCTGGTTAGCCAGATCACCCTTTCCCAACAGATATTTCCTATCATCTTTGTCAGGGTCCTCTGAGCCAAAATCCTCCTGCAAACCAATAGTTGCACAATGATGGTTAAATTCTCAGTCATGGAGGGTAGAGAAAACAGTGCCAAAAAGGATTATTCAAAGTTATGTATCCGTGTACAGCTCACTGTAGCAAAGCCAAAGGGTTTATCACCTGGCAGGACCAAGCTAAATGAACATGTGTAATTCTATCAGTTCTTACTTTTGGAACAAGTCTGATTGTTGTTAACATTTTTGTGGAGGAAGGTCCAAGGATGTGGCAGAATTCTGATATGAGCCAGGTTTGCTCATATAATCGTGCTTACTGTCTCTCAATAAACCTTCACATTAGTCTTATGATAAGCAGGTTTTTCGAGAAACAGATATGAGATCTACTCAAAGGCATTCTTTCACATATTTGTCCATGAACACCCCACATCTTTAGTGTCAAACAATATTCCATTGTCTGGGGTAGCAGACATTGGACTTGATGCTATTTGAGGTTCTTACACGGAGACGTAATGTTCCAAAACTTCACCACATGCAGAATGCAGATATCCAAATATCTGCAGAAAAACAAATGCAAGGGTACACAGCCATCTCTAAGTGGCGTGTGGTGCTGTGCACTCCAATACCCTTCCAACCTCAGTGGAAAGCCACTGCTAAGCTGTCTGCTCAGTTGCATGACAGCACACACAAATCTTAGAGCCAAACAAGTACTATTTGCATCGTACTGACCGTGATTTGCCTTTTTTTGTCTTTCTACCTCAATTCATTTTCAAACCATCAGCCATTTTAATGTTGGAAGTCTCCAGATTAGTGAAGCTAACTATTTACCATTCTATTAACTTTATTCTAAAGTTAAGCACAATTTATGTGTATGTAAGTTTACAGGTATTATTTTTTTCTCATAAGAGAATTGCTTTTGTTAAGAGAGATCTTATTTCTTAAGGGATTATACACCATTTACAATCAATCCATTTTGCTAGTCTTCTTTAAAAAGCTCTAAGATAACAGCAGTCAATTTATAGCAGTCCTTTCTCTACGCAGACAAAATACAAAGGTTCTTAATATTTTCCATCCAAGTCTCCTTATAGTTCAAATTGGGAGTGGTAATAGCATGAGAGCCAAGGAATTCCCAGAGATTTTGAAGTGCTAGTAAGTCGTTACTGACGCAGTGCCATGAATATTTGGTTGATGAAAGTTAGATGCAGGATCATTCTGCCCCTGATTAGCAGATATTATCAGTGCATCCCAACAAAAGTCAAAGCTTCTTGCTTGCTTACACAGTGGGGAAAGAAGAAGGAGGAGGAGGATAGTTCTATTATACCTCCTCCAAAATCCTCAGCCAAGGGATGGTGTGATCCCCAGACATGTCTCCTAGCTTGTTCCCTTGATCTATGCGCACTTTTAGTGCTCCTTTTTGGATATTAGGAGAACACTATTAAAAAGAAAAAAACCCAACGAACTAACCTATAATTCAGGTGGAGAACATGGATAGATGTTCATGGTACATCTTTGTGGCTTTAATACAATAAGACAAAAAGGATATGTATACGAGAGGACACGGGACAGGCCTCCGCAGTGGAAATATTGCAACACTTCTTCCTTCGGATGTGAAAAATCCATTATTTCTGTGTCATGTTCTGAGAAAATCATGTCAAAAAGGCTAGCCTTGTGGCTGGGTGAACAAAAAAAAGACTTTAACATGCCAGTGTCTCCTTAGTGTGGGTTCTTAGCAGCCAGGGTGCCACCCCATAAAATGACTGCGAATTTTAAAGAGATTATTTAATCCAAGAGGGAAAGCATTGCACAGGCAAGTCACTACATGGCCTCAGATGTAAAGCTCGAGCCTGCTATGGCATACCAAATCACAAAAACTAGTTAAAAAGACTTTGAGAAGGGGGTGGATTTGGAAGGCTTCCTGTCTGCCTCAGGATGGGGGGGCGTGCTGCTCCTTCACTTGCAATAGCTCTGATCTACCTCTTTTTGCCTCTGAACAGGCAGAGTCCAAACAAAACTTAAAATTGTACTTCGTATATGTAAAATTGAAGTATATATGTGTATATGTGTGTGTGTGTATATATATATATGACACCCACCCCCACCTCCTGTCCTATATTCTGCTTTTCCGAAGTGCCTAACCTGCTGCTTATCCTCTTTGCAAAACACCTTGTTTGAGACTTTAAGGCACAACACTAACCTACCCCTTTTTTAGCTCAGGAAATTCTCTAAAACAGTAGAAACAGGTCCAGCCTTCAAGAATCCTATGGACCAAAAGGAAGTCGTCTGGTACTTCCCATAAGGAGACCATGTACCAACTAATTACTCACCAACAATATCACCAATACCACCCTTCCCTCTTTCCTTGCATCCCTCCACGTATTTAGTGGACTCCCATTTGAACTGGTGAATTAAATTTCCTCACAACTTTTCCATCCTTCCTCCAGCCTTCTTCTCCAAGGTGGTTTTCCACTTTGGAAATGGTAGCTCTCTCCTATCAAACCTCGCTGTCTCTCTCGAAATCTGGGAAGAAGCAGATGAAAGGACATTATTTCTTGAATGCGAAGTGATTAAGTGCTCTCTCCCCTTTGAAGGGAATCCGAAAACCTGACGCACTTTAGATGGGCAGAGTTACAATCACGCAAAAATTAAAAGCACAGATACTTTGTTGGTTTTAATTATCCAAATGCTAAGGACCAATCCATAATCTTTAAAGTGTTAATATAGATATTATCGCAGATAAAATTATATGTATCTAAAAGCATGAGTGAAGGCAGTCAGCCATTTCACTGGCAATGCAAAAAAAAAACGTTGAAGAAACAAGCTTCACAGCTGTCTTCCAAGTCCTCGGCTCAGAAGCAAGGTAGGAAACAGATTTCTGCCTGTTGCTGCAGGTGGAGATAATTTCTACAAGCAAGCTCTACCTTTGTCACACCCTTTTCTTGTGCATCTGTTTCCAGATCGTGAGGACATTGCGATTCCTGGTGTGAATATTGCTGAGGGCAAGGGAAGAAGGTGTGAAGGGGTTTTTTTCACCCCTCTTCCCTAGACAAAACGATGTTTTCCTCAGGTACATGCTACCTGCACAACTTCAGGACACGCAGTGGCTTTGTCAAGCAAAGGAAAGATCTGTCAAGGACCATAGAGAAAGTGTGTTATACACTGAGTGGACAAAAGCCACTGCCTGTAATGCTCCCCCACCTAATGAAGCATCAATGACCCCGCTAAGTCTCACTGGAGAGATGGTAGTTCTGCATTCCCCTGGAATACCTGATAGCTGTGCATCCAAACCTGTGTCTACTGACTGACACAGCAAAGAAAAACTCAGTTATTCTTTGAATAAGCTAAAGGAAGCTAACTTATTTTGTTAAAAAGATTTATTTTAAAAAGCCTATAGTTTTGGACAGCTGCTTAGCAAAGCATGCAGTCCACATAGGTGTCTTCAGAAGATCAACTGCCCCTAGGAAAGTTACCAGAAAAAGAGGTATCTGCTTGATCCCTTCCTGAAACGAGATCAGACCACCATGAAGACCAGCTTCCAAGCAGCTGCATATTGCTCTTGGGTATGATTTCCAAATTTATAAAATAAATAATAGTAGAGCCTGTATCTCAGCTGCTTTTTGTGGTTGTTGTTTTCTTCCTCAGTCTTGGTCAGAGGATCAAGTTAGTGTCAAAAAAAAATCATATTCTCTGTGCTTTGAAGCATTAGAGGATAGTAAGATTTCTGCTACTACAGGAATATGAACTCACATGGAAAAGAAACATAACAGGCAACAAAATACCATGTTCTGGCCTGTCTTTGAATCCCTGTATCAGTGATTGTCAAGCCAACACAGCCACCCCAGTCAAATTTAGGACCCAGTCATTTTGTTAGAAACTATTTAGAATTTCAAGCAATGGTCATGAAACCAGGAATTCCTTTGTGGGAGCTGACTGAGATACTTCAGAAAGCAGTCCCTTGCTGTTGTCAGCCATGCTGCTGTCAACAAATGAGATGCCCTTCCATTTCACGTTTATATTATTGTTTGGGTCTCACATCAATCCCTCTGTGAGTTTTCTTGCAGAGAGCAGGAGGAAAGAGTCCTTCTTGGCATCAGGAAAGTAATCAATCAAGATCACTGTTATGCTGGAAGTGAGCCATCTTTTATCTCAAGAAATTCATATGTCACTTGAAGATGCAAACACTCAACCCATACAACCCCCTGAACACAGGAAAAGGATTTGTGCTGCTTGACCTCCAGGACACAACTCTACATGTCTGCCATGCCATCTCAGGAGATGTGGGAGATGAAAACCACCAAGAGGATAGGCTATTATTCTCCAGTCACACAAAGTAATTTGACGGTGACCATAACATTCAAAGTGGTAGCAGCACACTTGCATGAAAGCAGTATTTTTGTACTCCTACCAGGACATCTAGCTAACGGAGATTTTCTAGTGAAGCTCTGCATGACAAATTTTGCACAGAATCACAGAATGATAGCGGTTGGTAGGGACCTCTGGAGATCATCTAGTCCAACCCCCCTGCCAAAGCAGGGTCACCTAGAGCAGGTTGCACAGGAACGCGTCCAGGCGGGTTTTGAATGTCTCCAGAAATGGAGACTCCACCACCTCTCTGGGCAGCCTGTTCCAGTGCTCTGTCACCCTCAAAGAAGTTCCTCCTCGTGTTTAGGTGCAACTTCCTATGTCCAAGTTTGTGCCTGTTACCTCTTGTCCTGTCATTGGGCACCACTGAAAACCTCAACCTCATGGTCAACCTATTACAGAACTTGGTCTCTGAAAGTCACGCCTACTCTTCTACAGATATGAACATACTGGAGTGAGTCCAGCGAAGGGCTGCAAAGACAATTAAGGTACTGGAGCACCTGTTGCACAAGGAGAAGTTGAGAGCTGGGACTGCTCAGTCTAGAGAAGAAAAGGCTCAGGCCCAATGTGCACAGGTACCTGATGGAAAGGTGTAAAACACAGAGCCAGACTCTTAGTGGTATCCGCTGAAAGGACAGGAGGCAACGGGCACAAATTGGAAAAAAGTACGTTCAATTTAAACATGATTTTCATTTACTTGTTTTTAAACTGAGTGTGAACAAACACTGGAACAAGTTGCCCCGAGAGGTTGTAGAGCCTCCAGCCTCAGAAATATTCAAAACTTGACGCAACACAGTATTAAGCAACATGCTCTAATTGACCTTGCTCTGAGTAGAGGTCCTGTACAAGCTTAGTGATTCTGTGAAGTACAAAATCCCTCTGGGCATGTACTTCTCTGGCACAGATTATCAGGTAAGATCCTTCTAGTGGTGTCACAAACCTGGAACTGCTGAGAATCCACAAATCCCACAGCCAGACTCACTGCTTTCAGTTTCCCTCGGCAGAACACATTCGTGGAGATGCTAAGAATGAAAAGCTACTTGCTCTGACAAGAGCTGGAGTTTGATACATACTGTTCATATGGAAAATCCATTTCTCTTCTCCTGCGCTCCAGAACCCTGCACGCCTAGTATTTCATAGTTAGGAGGAAAAATATGCTCTGTTAGCATAAAAAGGTGAAGAGTCTGCAAGACACAGATAGACCACACAGTTATTAGCGACTGACTTTATTACCAGCGAACAGTGCAATGTACATAAGGACACCATATTTAGGTAATATCTGTTTTCTAATTAGTAACTTGCATTTCCTGAAGTATAGTGTAAAATCAGCAGAATTTCCGAGGCAGAAGATCTGCAAATCTGAAAGGATAGTAAGACAAATCTTTTCTTCTTCAGTCTGAATTCTGACTCTCATTAATCCATCATAAAGGTAAGGCCATTTTTAACACATTTGTTTTACTCAGTGTTTCTTGCTCATCAGTAGTAAAGTAGGTCTACGTAAGCTTTGCTGGTAAACCTCACTAATTGTATAGACAAGGAAAATAAAGGTAGTTTGTAGGCCACTGTGGAAAAAAAAAACCCAACCCATTAAAGAAATCACCCTTTTCTCCATACTGTCCTTCAATTAATTGCATGCTCATGCATTTTAGTCTTAGTTTGCAGGTGTTACCGCTTGCCAGAAGAGTACTATGACATGAGGTGGGCTTAGCCAGCATGTGCATAAATGGCATACATTTAAAGTATAATCTTTCTTTTTCTCATTTTGGATTTACCAAAAGTCAAGGGGCCTTTCAGTTTTCTAAGCAGCTGGTGTCAAAAAGAGCAAGGCCTCCTCAGCCTATGTCCAAAATAAATGGATCGTCCTAAGAGTAAAGAGAAAGTAAAACAAGTCTCTGTAGACACAAGGCAACCTGCCACCCAATTCAGAGAAGCAAAATATAATGCTGTTACTCAGGCTATGGCTTTAACGATCCCATTCACTCCAGTTCTATCAGCATCATTCCTTTCTGAAATAATCCCAAGAGAAGCCCTGATTATACAATGTAATATCTTTGCTTTTAGTAGCTCAGTGTCTTACTTAGCAAGATGTTTGACGGCCCACTTAGGCTGGCAGTCTTACGCTTTATAACTACAAGTTTATTCTGCTTAGGAGATGAAAATTTAAAATTGTTCTTAAAGTATTGCACTTAGAAGATACAAAATCTTTCACTACAAAGTTGCAGTCATAGTACTAGCTTTTAAAATAAATGGGACAAAAAGTAGATTAGCAACACAAATACATAATTTACATCCTTTCCCCTCCTCGTCCTGACATCCATAGTCATCTGTGAGTCCCAAGATCACCACCTCCAGAAATTAATACATTTCATTGGTTTTGCACCAACACAGCACATATTTTCATTTCACAAAACTTCCATTTGTATAAATTCAAATCTGTTGTTTCAGGAAACTCTTGAATTCCGCAGCTTCCCAGGGAGTGGTAATGGTACCGGCAGCACAGCCCCTCCTCACGGTTCAGTCAAGGGCAGCAAGAAGTCAGGTCCAGTATAGGCTTTCCTGTCTCCCTGCCAAATACATGTGGTTTCTTGGTCCCTCCCCTCCCCAAAGTTGCCAATTATTAGTTTGTGATGCAGGATCATTTAAGGCATTATAACAGACATAACCAAAGGAACTAACTTCAATTAATGCATTTCCATAATGAGGTGAAAAGAAATCAGTTCACAGGATTAAAAAAATAGTTTAAGTGAAAGCTGGTGATTAAGAGCCAAATAAAAAGCAATTTCCTTAAAAATTGTTACTAATGAGAAATGAGGCACCTTAAGTTCACAGCTGCTAGAGAAGCAGGCCTCTCCCACCACCACCTTTAACAAGGTCCACTTTAGAGTTGCTGGTCTCTGAATTTTATGCTTTTTCAGTCCTTCTTCGCTCGACCTTTGAAGCTATCCATGACATGGAGGTTTCCAAAATAGTCCAAAAAGAGAACAGTTAGTTTCACTGGCAGGAGACTGTAATGTAGCGGAGTTGAAGAAGAAGAGGAAAAAACAAAACAAAACAAAACAGACATCAGAAAAGTTGTGCAGTTTTACCACAGAATTAGTTTTACCTGGCTAATATTGGCAAAGACAGTGTACTCTCTAGAATATAGTACCACTGCTCCTCTCAAAATATCCATTACACTCATTTGGTAGCCTGAGTTATTAGACAGATCAGTTTCCCAACCTGGCTCGCAACAGAGTCAGAATTGCCCTAATGCTGGGGCACGACATCAGGTATGCAGCTACTGAGGAGCAGGCCCCTCCTCTACAGCCCACAGTAAAACTGCACCCCAATGGAGTCAGCAAGTCACAGACAGACATTTCTGTCTTTGTTCTGTGATGCAAGGGTAGACTGAACCCCTAGAAATGAAAAAAAGAAAACTCCAGAAGTGTGCAGAACTTAATGAAAATTACCACCACCAAGTTGAAGCCTGGTTTGTACTTTTAACATCCCTGGACAGAAAAGACAGAGAGGAAAAGAAGGAAATACTTACTGTTTCAAAACGAGGAAAAAATAAAGAATGCGTGGTAGCAGCAATATTTCTTGGTCCCGCCGAATAGCAGTCATTATCTTCTCAGCCACAAACTCTGGCTCCAGACCAGGAAGCAGCCTTGGCCACCTGGAAGAGAAGACATTTCTTAATGTAATACAAATTGCTTTGGATTCACATTTTACTCAAAGTAAGTCTCCATTTTGCAGTTATTCGACTGAAAGAAGAAATAAATACCACAAATCCTATGAACAACAGAAGCTTCATTATGCTAGAGAGTGAGTGGCCATTGTTATTTTCCCTTGATCTCTATGATCCCTATGACCTCTCATAAGACAAATCCACATAGTCCTCACATTATGACACACTAGGCTTTTATTCGGCTCCTAAATTTGTCATTATACAAGCATACTGAGCAAAGCTATGCCACTGATTTCAGGAGATGAATGGGGGTTTAGAAGCCAAAGAGGACAGCAAGAGCATTTGGCTTCTGCAGAGGAAAGGACACCAATTAACGTTTCACGTTTCAGCTTAAACGAATAGTAAAGTACTGAGGGCTTTGCCATTTGGATTGCCCAGTCACTGCATAGCGCTTGTTAACACCCATCTGAGGCCCTAAAAATAACACAAGCAGAGAAAAGCCTAGCTCATGATTTTCATAAAGGGAATAGGAGTACGTAACATGCTAAACATGCACCTTGCATAAAAACCTCACAAGAGTTTACTCACTTGCTTCTACAGCCATCAAACATTCCTGTGTTTATGAAGTAAGGACACACAATTGTGGTTTTAATACCAGAGTTTCCCAGAACTCTCATCTCTAAATCAACTGACTCTGCAAAACCAACTGCTGCAAATTTACTTGCACAGTAATCTGTAAAATAAATAGAACATTAATTGGAGTTAAACATTTTAATTTACCAAATAAACTTTACTACGCAGGTTCAGTGAGTCCTACCACTGAACATGTACACAGGAGCAGTAACAGCTTTTGAGAGGGAACAGGTACAAAGCTACGCTCTACTAAGTAAACTAGGTAGCCACAGGTCTTTTTTACAGTATACAACAGCAGCACTATGCTATAGAAATAGTACAGAAATTATATATATATATATATATATAGAGTATGATATATATGCAGTATCTGCAGGAAATTACTGTCTGATAATACAATACTTTACAACAGAGTAGGAGCTGTTTTCAGCATTAGGTTACTAATAAAATTTGCCTTTGATGCAATTTACTCCTTTTAATTTCCCTTTCCTAATTTAACTGTTGTTCCAGACTGGCAGCCAGAGGGTTTCTCATTGCATCCCTGCTATCACCTTTCCACTCTCTACTGAACAATAGCAAATAAAATTATCTTTTCATACCAGACCTTATCTTTGAATCCATGCACTAGCTTCTTATGCATCAAACTCAAGCTTTCAAGACTCTCTAGTGTGGTTTCAACTTGAAACTCAATTTGTCTTCATTATCACTGCCTTGAAGCTAGATTTCTTTTACTGCTATGTCGCCTTATTTCATTTTCTTCCCCCTTTGCATACGTTTTCCAGAAATGCCTTCTGAGTTTGCCCTAATCTCAACACTTTCTTTCGATAACTGTATGGGTCCTCTTGAATGAATTGCTGAGAGACAGAGAATGCAAAAAGAGGTATCGCACCTCTGCCTCTGTATCACATCTGTATTTTAGTAGTTCTTTGAGTTGGGGAAACCTGTACAGGACTCTGCTTCACTTGAGAACATCCTTGGGGGAAAAAAAAGAAAAAAGAAAGGGGCCTATTCCCCACCAAATATCTTCAGGTTAAATTTAACAACATTGAAGTTCTCAGATTCCAAAATTCTGTATGGCTCCTAGATCCTCTAACTGCCTTGACAGAAAAGCCTGCTTCACAGCACTACTGAACATCTGGAAAACTCTTTTGAAAGGAATGGTCTATTTAAGGTCAGCTGGTTTGAAAATATGTCCATTTGCTTTACCTATACACAAAGACCCAGAAACTCAAAATTAGGATTCGTTTTTTCGTGAGTATTGATTGCAGCTTAAATCAAATTAATTGTCTAAATGAACGTAAGATTTAATACACTACCTGAAAGACTATTGACTCCAGTAATTCCTGCTGCGCTTGCAATACTAACCAAGTGTCCATGGTTAGAGGCCATCATTGCTGGGAGGAAGGCTTTGTAAGTCTGCAATGTACGTGAGAGTTACAATGAAATATTTTACTAAGTAAACTATGTACTATAATATTTTGAAAGTCTTGTTTTTAAAGTGTCCCTACAGCTTCCCTCCCTCCCATTATGGAAAGGGGAGAGGAGGGGCAAAAGGAGTTTGTTGTTTGAACTGTAACCTTCAGCTACTAAGGTGGGATGTTCCAGGCCCCACCAGTACCACTTTCTCCTCAACACCAAAGACAGATGGTAACTTGCTGAAAGCTAAAGATACAGCTTCAGCTAGTTGTTAAGTTTCTTTCAGCCTAAAGCTCAGCACTGCAGTGTTTCAAATGAGAATTAAGCGTTCACTGCAAATTTTGTAAAATGGCAAAAATTCGAATTTCATGTCTTCCTTCTATTAAATTCGTTTAATCTTTGTGATTAAATTTATTTACGAAAAACCTGGAGCATGTTTTAATATCCCCTCTCCAATTCTTTATGATAGGAACATCATATAGATGACGTGCCTTCCCCAGAAGGAAGAAAAAGCAAATTAAGTTACTCATTTTGGACAAAAGCCCCACCTATTATTAAGAGCACTGTCTGAATGTGTGGTTTTTCTCACTGAAATTGTCATAACCACAAAGCAACTAAAACACTAACAGAATTGAACACTTTGCTGTTACTAGAGCAGCAACTTTTAGGCTGGACCTGCACCACGGCAATTAATATTGAGGGATTATAGCATACGACTAGCTTCAGAATTTATCAGATGGTAAACTTCAGCTCTTAAGAGTATTTCTAAATACGAAGCAGTTTTGCTTCCACCTACTGACCCCAGAAGTTCCCAGAGGACCCATTCTTCCACCCTTTTTTTTATTTTACAGACTCCCAGGCCTAGAAAGTAATTTCTTGCATCATTTCTCTCTGAACTTACAAGGAGCATCCTTACATATCCTTGCATATTTTCCTCAATTCCAAAAGACAAAACTAACAATGAAAACGTGCTAAAAGGATGTTTTATGATGATGCTGTATATATATGCAAAGTACAGGTATTACCCAGAAGTGTGCCATTATGTTCACTTCCATGCTTTTTTCCATAAGTGAATCTGGACAATCAATAAATGTCTTCCCAGTTACAATACCAGCATTGTTGACTAGGATGCTAACGTCGCCAACTTCTTTTTTAACCTAAACCAAAAAGGCTCAAGATATTATGCAATAAATACAAGCTTTCCAAATTTTATATATGAAAACATCAGAAATAGAAATATCGCACATTTCAACTGAGTAGAACTTATTATGCTTGTTACAGATCCAGGTTCTTGCACATTCTCACCTGATGCCTTTTTAGAGCTGAGCTTACAGCTGGACTTTCTTTGGAGGTGTGGAGCCCAACAGCTCCACGCAGGCTTCTGCTTTCAGCACCTCTGGTTCTTGCTGCAATTGTTCCAGGTAAGTCTCTGCTGCAGAGAGCTTAACTCATTCAACAAGGATTTTGCTACAGTAAACCCATCTAAAAACCAATGAGCAACTCTTTTTGTGTTTACCAGAGAGAGGTACATCAAATCTATGTGAGGGCTGTAATACCTAAACTTTGGCTTGCGACGTTCCTTGCATTGTACTCAAATCCTCTTGCACTTTCCACAGCGCAACTTGAGCACAGAAGCCGTGCTGCCATATGACTTGAAGGCTGAAGCCAGCTTGCACAGTACTTGAGTCTTTTGATGAGCAGAAGGAAAACTGGATTCCCTGTTGATACTGTTAATTGCCTGCATCCAAACAGTCCACAGATTCATCTCTCCTACTGGACAGAGCAGCAGCTACTTAATAGAACCTTAGTATTTCAGCTATTTCAAGATTGTCCATGCTGTTTGCCACTTCTCCTGACTGTGATTGTTAAACACTGACATGTATTACATGGTAGTTTTTCACTAGTGGTAACTTGTGTTACACAGCACACATGTTAAACCAGACTTTCTGGGGGAGCAGATGGAGTTTTCTGCCCTCAGTGTGTTGGAATTAGAATGGGTAAACAGTCACATTCAATAAGCAGTATTCCACATAGGCAGTGAGAAAAACCACCTGCAAAATTAATTTCCTCCTTACAACCTTTTTACTTATTCAAGTATCTTGACTACTTCAAGCAACTTTACAGAAACTTGAGAGCTTATCTTACTAAACGAAAAAGGTTTTTTTACAAGTTTATTTCTCGTGAAGACAGCCTGAAAGGACATCATATCTCCATTGATACTAGCTCTCAGGACAGCACAAGAAATAAGAAACCTGTGGGAAGAGTAGTATTTTGTTATGAAAATTAAACAAAAGCTGCAAGGTTCTGAATAAAGGAAGATTTTAGAACACGTGCATTCACAGAAGGCAATAGCCTTATAAGCTTCTGGGGCTCATGGTGCAGAAGCTTGTTTCCAGTGTATTTGCTTCAAGAATCCTTGTAAGCTAGTTCCCAGAAAGCAAGTTGGCTAAAGAATAATACCAACACATTTAGTTCAGTAAGAGGAAGACACGGTCCCCCACAACATCCTTCTCTCTAAATTGGAGAGGTATGGATTTGATGGGTAGACTGTTCAGTGGATGAAAATTGGTTGGATGGTGGCATCCAGAGGGTAGTGGTCAATGGCTCAATGTCCAGATGGAGACTGGTGGCAAGTGGTGTCTCTCAGGGGTCTGTACTGGGACTTGTACTGTTTAATCTTAATCAATAACACAGACAGCAGGATTGAGTGCACCCTCAGCAAGTTTGCAGATGACACTGAGATGAGTGGTGCAGCTAACATGCCTGAGGGATGGGATGCCATCCAGAGGGACGTGGGCAAGCTCGAGAAGCGTGCCTGTGCAAACCTCATGAGGTTCAACAAGGCCAAGTGCAAGGTCCTGCACTTGGGTCAGGGCAATCCCCAGTATCAATACAAGCTGGGGGATGAAGGGATTGAGAGCAGCCCTGCCAAGAAGGACTTGGGGGTACCGGTGGATGAAAAGCTGGACATGAGCCAGCAATGTGCACTCACAGCCCAGAAAGCCAACCATATCCTGGGCTGCAACAAAAGAAGCGTGGCCAGCAGGGCGAGGGACGGGATTCTGCCCTCACTCTGGTGAGACCCCACCTGGAGTACTGTGTCCAGCTCTGGAGCCCTCAGCACAGGAAAGACATGGATCTGTTGGAGCGGGTCCAGAGGAGGGCCACAAAAATGATCAGAGGGCTGGAGTACCTCTCCTGTGAGGACAGGCTGAGAGAGTTGGAGTTGTTCAGCCTGGAGAAGAGAAGGCTCCAGGAAGACCTTACTGCGGCCTTCCACTACTTAAAGGGGACCTAGAAGAAAGCTGGAGAGGGACTTTTTACAAAGGCATGTAGTGATAGGACAAGGGGTCATGGTTTTAAACAAGAAGAGGGTGGATTTAGACCAGATATTAGGAAGAAATTCTTTACTGTGAGGGTGGTGAGACACTGGAACAGGTTGCCCAGAGAAGTTGTGGATGCCCCATCCCTGGAAACATTCAAGGTCAGGTTGGAGGGGGCTCTGGGCAACCTGATCTAGTTGAAGATGTCCCTGGTCATTGCAGGGGCGCGTGTGGACCAGATGACCTTTAAAGGTCCCTTCCAACGCAAACTATTCAATGATTCTAAGTATAGTTCTCATCTTAGCTCCAGACTGAGGACTTGCATGAACAGACTCGCTTGAGAGAGCAACCATAGGCCACCTGATATCAAGATATTGGGCCAGCTCTCAAAAGGAGAATGAAAATATTTAATGCAGTATTTGAAGTACAGTTCATTAACCTGAGGTATCTGGCAAAAAGGAAATCAGTGCTCCTCATGTTGTTTAATTCATGATTTTCAGATCAAGTGCTAAACACGAGCTGATCAGTAGCTTTGGGAAACCATGTTGGTTTTATGCCATCTTGCCGTGCGGTTGCAGATTACAGAACCTCATTTCTTAATGGCATTTCCTTTGTAAGGTGCTTACAGCGACTGAAGAATCAACAAGCAGACAAGCCTGTATAGCAGTAAAGAATTAGAGGATAATTTACTACCTATCCTTTATTCCAGCTTAACTTCCTCATCTTCCTTAAACTTGTTCTAATTTCACCTACTTTCGTTAATTAAGTAAGGGTTTAAAAACCAGAAAGCAGCCTTTGTAGGATTATACAGAACAGCTTTTATAATAAATTCATCAGCCAGAGCCCCTCCCCACCTCAGTCCTTACTCACATATTCTTGTCTGTCTGTTCACCTCTCAAAGTTGTCATGTAACAGTTTAAATATTTCTGAAGCAGCACCACATGATCTCCATAGGTAGCCTTACACAAGTTGTTCTAGTCACTAACCTGAGTATGTACCCCTCATCACAAATTAAGAATAGCATGCATTCAGAGATATAAATGTAATCATTAGCAAATGCTGCTTTAATACTGCCTCATGCCAGATGATCTAGCAATTCTGAAAGACTGGACCAGTACCCCAAATCTACCCTTTGAGGCAAATAACAAATACCTTAATAGGTGGTCACACTTCTTTTGTGTGAACAAAAGATGGACAGAGGTGGGGGTGATGTGGTACATACAGTTAATAACTTGGTGACTGTGGCATTCAGGTTAGATGGGAGAAGGGAAATAAAACCAGAACCTTGATCATTCCATTTAGCTAGTGGCGAAAATCTGAACAATCTCTTCCTTTGCCATCTGTCTCTACTCAGTCTTCCAAGATATATTCACACTTCGGATGGAATTCAAACCAGATTTGAGGGCCTTCTTGCAACCTGGACAAATAATTCCTGCTTTACAACACCTCTGTTGATGCTGCTTCCCCACTAACTAGCTGCAGCAGCTCTTTTCTTCAGCAAGTTGGCTGTTTTAATTCCCTGCTCCTCTCAGCCCTCCCCTGTGCATGACAGAGCCAAGACACTCAGCCCAGGCTTCCACACTTTGCTTTGAGACCAAGTACAGAAGACTTTTACCAAGCCTTTTCCCCAGCTATTAAGGGTGGGTGGGGAGGTGTGCGCAGTGTCAACTTTTTAGAGCTCTAAAGGTCTCCATTTGTGCAGTACAGGAAAGCACGTTCCAGGTGTTTGTTTCAGGTATACGTAAGGCAAGCATTATGCAAACAGCTAATCTGGTTAAACGTCTTTTTCAAGTATAAAAACTATTTCCTCTTTGTTTCTGCATTTATATTTATGTTTTTATATTGAAGTTTATTAGTAAGTAATTCCCATGATTCACAAAAAGCATCCCAAAGCATCTGCTTTCTAAGAACCAGAAATCCCTCCATAACAGCCTACAGGAGGTGAAAGAAAGCATTTCATATGTTTTATAGGCAGCATGAAATGCCACCAGGAAGTGTGCTTCTACTGTTGCTCCTCTGCACAGGAAAGACTATTCTCAGTGAAGAACTGACTGCAAATTGTCATCTTGACTAACAAGCAAGAAAAAACAATGTATAAGGCAAAAAGTACCATGCAAGAGAGATTCTGGAAGTACATGTGAGCCCAGACAAAATTTTACATGATAATGAGAAAAAAGCTTCCATTTCCTCACAAGTAGGAGGATCAAAAAACAGAGTTACTTCCCTCTTTCAAAGCCCCAGATTCTTAAAGTTTAGCTGAACTCGAGGGAGGGGTAGGCCAGAGAAGGCCACATTCCTTTAGGGGTTGAGTACTTCTGGAACAGGGACATTAGAAATAAATTTTAAGCTATGGCTCTCGATAGCCAAAAGCTGTCCTTCATCCTGTTGGTACAGGCAAGGAACAAGGACACCGCATGTGCAGCGCTTTTTGGTTTTCTTCCTACTGAAGTGACTTTTCCCCAGTCTCTGTGTGGCTGATGAAGTACCAGAAGCAGGTATTTAAGGTTCACATACATTTTATTTTGGCTTTGAGATTGTTTTACTGGGCAAAAGTTTTTCAACCATATCCTGCCCTGCCTGCATGAATTTAGTTTGCTATAGTCTTGCAAAACTCCAAGTCACTGTGTGAAGCTGAATCACCACAGGAAAAAAACCAAAACCTGGAACCGCGCTGCCTCGTCTTGCAAAGGCTGACGCTGCACACTATGAGCCAACGTCTACTACAGCACGTTAAGTAAACAGTGGTACCAAGCACTAACTAATACCAGCCTTCTTGTCACTAATAAGATGGGAAAGTTGTCAGCGTGGTCCTACATCAGTTGTCAGTGGGACATGACACTTCTGAAATAACAGTAGTAGGGTATTTTCTTCTGTATGGATCAGCAGGAGGATTATTAGCAGATCAGCTGGTAGTGAACTGCTGACAGAAGATTATAAGCGAGGACTCCTGCACCAAGACCCTCTTATCATTTCTTTACTCCTGTCTACCTTTGTTTTTAACATCCTTAACGTGCATTGCACATATCTACACCCTCTTCTCCATTTCGTGTTTGGCCATAAAGGCTTTGCTACTGCTTTCCCCCATGGGATTGAAGTGCTAGCCCTTGAGTCCTCAAAACTGATGCTTAGTTTCCATCTTCTTCATTCCAGTGTCCTTCACACTGCAATACTCCCTCCTCATCTTCTTCCTCCTCCTCTGCTCTTCCCAGTTCAGTGGGAAGCACAGTTACAGGCCTGCAGCAAGACACACGCAACTGCTCTGTGTGTACAGCAGATGTGCAACTCAGCTGATGTAACAGAGCTGCAAGGGGGACCAAGGGTGATCAGCATTACCAGAATACAAACCCAGTAGTACCAGCATCTCGCCAGCTGCAAGTCATATACAAGCTTCACTTATCAGAAAGTTTGTTCTAGTCGTTTTTGCACAGATAGAAAAAAAAAAGCAGAAAGCTAGAGCCTCTTAAAAAGCACCAAAAGAGCAACATTGTTTCAGTCAACAGATGTTACTGAAGACAGCTGAACTTTGTTATTAAGAATTCATCCTCAGGCAAACGCTCACTGTGGAAACTTTCTAGTCCAACAGTTAAGTTTAGCAACATTTTAAGCAAATGAGAACAGGTTTTTATAATGGAAACTGTTAAGCAATTTTAGCTTTTGGCAATTCTACCACTCTGCCCAAAATATCTAACCACATGCTACATTCAGAAAGGAAAGTAAGAAATATTTAAGACTTCAAGATACATTTATTAATTCTGATAAAGCAAGTCTGCAAAAATCTATTCACAGCCACGGAATTATTTGAAAATTGCTTAAGCAGTTAATCCTTTTTACAGTGTATGCTCTTCAGGGTTTACTTTTGGTAAAAGGATGCCAGAACTTGAAATACTGCTTTAGCTTCAATAAATTGATTTTCTGCACTTTACCAGTAAGTGCTTGCTCAGTAATTGAATGAATGAGAGGCTATCCAGTTGAAATTAGCTACTGAAAAAGAGAATCAGCTTTTTGTTTTTAAAGGAACAGAGGTACAATTCAACTCTAAAAAACAGTCTTCTTAAAATAGGTAGCATGCACAATACATTCTGAATAAATTAACTTTAATCTCTTGTCCTGAAGTCACTAGAACTTCTCATACACTATACACACGTGCATGCACTCAGATTAGTGTCAAAGATGCAAATAAGATACTTTACCTGATCAGCTACTGCGTAGATGTCCTGCCTTTTGCTACAGTCACAGATGTAACTGTGTACTCTCACCGCTCCATTTTCTCTGGCCAGTCTACTTGTCTCCTTGAGCCCCTCTTGATTAATGTCCCAGAGAACCACTGTGGCTCCAAGGCTGGCAAACTTTAAAGATAAGAGTCTTCCAATGCCACTTCCCGCTCCTGTTATTAATACTATTTCACCACTAACATTCTTCTTCCGTTTAGGCACAACCAAGAACACTAGTGACTCCAGCAAGTAATAAACAGAAAGTCCAATGACTTTGATTGTTTCCATGAAAAAGTTCATCTTGAGTCTATTTCTTCAGATACCTGATAAAAGAAAAATGTTTACTAGATAGAATAAACCATAAAGAGATAAAATGACAACATGCATATTTCAAAACTGAAAAGCACTTTCAGATCCATTCTAAGCATTTCCTCTAGCCTGCTTCTGAGTATTGCTTCAAAAAATACATAGGCTTACATCTGCACATCTGACCCATTTGTCCTGTTTCTGTATCATCTCCAGGTTGCTCCTAATCCCCTCCAGAATGCAACACGCAATTGATTTACCATTGGGCAGAGGCAAGAAACACCTCCCCTCATCTGCTTTAGAAATTCCCCACCCCTCATGTCATGGGTTTCCATCTTTGCTCTGACAGACTGTGGACTCAAGAACTATAATCAAAAGAGTGATAGCTGTCTCTTGAGCATCTTAAGCAGAAATGCACAGCAATTACAAATCAGAGCTTATGGCTTGATCAAACAACTTCAGTGCTCACAAGCTAGTATTTTAGGTCAGGAAGAATTCTCCTTTTAGGACCATGACTTTTTTTGCTTTGTAGGCACTCCTTGTCATTGAGAAATCATATGCAAACCAACTCATAGTCTCAACCCTGCTGAAAAACTGCCAGCACAGGGAGCTTCAGAATACAATATGCTTATAAATCTCCAAAACACACCAGGTAAGTTACTGTATATTACTACTAGCTTTTCAACTACCAGTGCTACGATTACTGGTGAGAGCCCGCATTTGCATTTGAGCAGTGTTTTGTTTAGGGATGTATTGCAAAGCTGTTGACTTTCTACTCTTCACCTCCCTGCATTAAGCAAATGTCACGGTCTTGAATCATGCCACCTCAGGTATGCATTTAACTTCACCCTCTGTACTCACCACAGAAATGCTGACACCAAGCAGGCATTGAAGTCCTTGAAAGAACAGCAATTAATTCCCAGGACAGAAATGCTATGCAACAAATGCACCCTTGGTCAAAGATGATTTTAATCTTTGACTAACTACAATATGAAGGATTAATATCTTCCTTCTCAGCTAAAGGTAGAGCACGCTGGCGCTTACACTTCAGCCTTTAGCACTACATGCCCAGTTGGATCACATCTCTTAGTTAACATTGCTATCTATGTGTATAGGTAATTGTGTTTGACGATTGCCGAGAGATAATTTAGTTAGATCTCTACTACTCTGAGCAAAGTTCATGAAATTCAGCATGTGGACATACACATGTTATCATGAGTCTCAGGTTTTGTACACGGGTAACAAGGCCAGTCCTGAAAAGGGACAGGCCACTGCTGGAACAGAGCAAGTTATTTCAGAAAGTTTTCTGGGAGAAACATTAGGACACGGTAAAGCTATTCTGATAACAGAAAAACATTTGTCAAAAACATAGTGGGTAGGGAAACAAGTTCTTCTTTCTGAAGAAGAGGAGTCATAGGGTGAGTGTTTTCTGTTCTTCATTCTCTTTGAAATGGGACAAAATGTGTGCAGAGGTTCTGGCACGGATGGAAGGCAGTAACACCAGTAAGAAATGGAAGAAATATCAAAAAGGCACAGGAACATCTTTCTAGGGCCAACATTGGCGTCTCCTGTAATAGGCTCTCATAGCTATAAAGCTACTATAGATAAAAGCAGAACTAGGGTTACGCAGGAAAAGTGTTATTAAATTCCATATACATCAAAAACCCAGCAAGTTTTTTGCAAGACAAGTTCTTTGCTGGGTCTAAACTAGAAGCAACAAGTTTTTAGAATAAATGCAGTTGTTGAATTTAACTTGATTAAACTAACTTAATGCACTTAATATCCTCCATGTTAAGGAGATGGGTATCTCTGGAATAGATAAGGATGTTACAGTTAATCCCTATGGAAAAACAAGGGAGGCAACGGCCTTCAAATAGTACACAATTTGACCTAACCCAGTTCAGAACTTACATCAGTAATTTATTAAGTAAAGTAATCGTGTATTAGGCTTATCTAGGACAGAGGCACATTAGATTTTAGACAAGTACTGACTTTCTCTTAGAGAAGTAGAGCTCTTCAGGCATACAGACCACAGGAGACTTTCTGTTAGAACACCAACCCCACACCCTTCAGTTAGACCCTTAACTTCCACTGACATATCTCCCACCTAACCCAGCTTTGACTGGAACCATTCTCACTGGTTCACTGCATTAGTGCTGCTAATTACACCAGCTACTCTTACCAAACGTATCCATACAGGTAATTAAAATCAGCCAACACACTTGGCTGATTTTGGCTCCTCAACTAAAGCGAGCAGGGATCTACTTACAGGTGAAGTAGCCAGGGGTACCCTTGGCACACATAAGATCTCAGATCCCTTCTCACACCACATATTGTTTTTTTAACATGCCTACATCTGCACAGACCTAAGCATGAAGGGCTTCTACACCATAGCGAAGCACCAGAGGTGCTACAATGGCTTAGCAGATAGATTTCTTTCCGAGAGCAGATGACTTCGCCAGCACGGAGGGGCTGGCAGACATGCCAACAGTGGTAGCCTGGGGGCTCTCGCAGGCTGCCGGCACTCCCCGGGCACATGGGCAGATCTGAGGCCGCCATCCAAACGCCAGCTAGCCAAGGGGATGAATGTCTGATCAAGCAGCCACCCGAGCGGAGGCTGGCCAGCGTGAATTTGCTCACTGCATCTGCAGGGTGTGCGACGCCCCCCAAAATACCCCACAGCGGTCCTGTAGCCACGGGTGTCCAAGGGCTGAGGTGCAGCAGTGCCCTCCTCGCCACCTGGAAGACGCTGGACTGCCTTACTCTCGCTTGGCACACCTCATCTACAACCTCAATTAGTGTCATTAAAAAAACCTCAACCCCAAAACAACCCTACAGGCGGTTTCCAGCTGTGGTGACCGGCTCCTCGCCCTCCCTCAGGGCCACCTCCCAGCGACCCGCCGCTGCACCCCATCCCACCGCTGCGCGCCCCGGCCCCGCCAGCGGGACCTGCCCTCTCAGGGGCGACAGGAAGCCGGGAACGCGGTTCCCCCCGCCAGGCGCAACCTGCCCCGACCCCCAGCCCCGGGACCCCCGCGGCCGTGGGTACCTCTGCCTGCCCGGCGTGGCGTGGCGTAGCGTAGCCCGGCGGCTCTAGGGCGGCCGAAAGGAGAGAGCAGGCCGAAGAGAGCAAACAGCGTAGTGAGGTGGGGCGGCCCGGCCTTTATGCCGGCAGTCCGCCCCCGCCGCAGGGACGACCGGATGCCCGGGGGCGGAGCGGGAGGCCTCCGCGGTGGCGGGAGGCTGGGCCGGGGACGGCCGCTGGATGAGCTCCGGCCTGGCGGGGGGGCTGCCACTCTCCGCGCCCGAGCCGGGCAGGCGACAGGGAGCCACGGCGCCGGCCCCCGTCAAGCGGAGCCGAGGCCCGGGGCCGGTGAGGGCGCTCGGCCGCCTCAGCGCCTCGCTGGGGCCGGAGTAGGGAGAAGGGCCCTAAGGACGGAGCAGTTTGTGGGGCGGGGGCTCTCGGGGCAGCTCCCCTTACCCACCGCCGCCTACTTTGCTTTTAAAAAATAGCAGTATTTATTACGTCCTTTTGATTTTTGTGAGGGAAGAAGTAACGTCTGTTGGAGAGGCGGTGGAGTGGGAGAAGGTGGATTTCGTGGGGCTGATGCAGGTGGGCTTCAGGGGGAGCTGGAGGAGGGGTGGTGCTGAGGGAGAGGAGGGTGCCCATTTTGTCCTGGGAGGAAGTTTGGAGAAACCTTTTGAGCTCCGGGAGGTGCAGGACTTAGGGAAGCCCATGTGAAGAAGTCACTGAGCTTGGGGTGGGTGTGGCTCCACGCAATGAGACCTGCACCAGACGGTACGTTTGGGTGTGAGGAGATCTGTAAGGCGAAGCCCTGCGTGAAGCCATGCTCCACGGAAAGGGTTTAACTTGGCAAATGTGGCCCTTCCAGGGTGGTGTCCTCTCAAGGGAACTAAGGGAATTCTCATTCCCTGGAGAACACACTTGAGCTTGCAAAACCTGTCCTAGCTGTAGTCAGAGTCGCGAGCTTGCTAATTTGGTGAAGTGCTCTGTATTTACTGCTATAGATACCTTCATCTCTTAGAGCAGCATTGTTTTGGAAGGCTTTTTTAACCTGCTCATCCTTAGGCAGCAGAACTGTAAGGTGCTGAATATTCACAACTTCAAGGAAAGGTTGTATGAGGAGAGGATGCTTAGTACCAACAGAAAAAAATATGACTGAAGGTATTTTCTTGGCACTAAGATCATTAATATGCTCCTTTCCAGCTTGACATGTTTGTGGTGTTGTTACACTTCTGTAGAAGTTCAAGAACACAGCTTTCTGAATGTTATCTTCACCCAATGAATTAAACAAATGCTTCCTCATGAAACACTAGATTTAATTTAACTAAAAAGGGGGCTGGCGGGAGACCTTATCGCTCTCTACAACTACCTGAAAGGAGGTTGTAGAGAGGTGGGGGTCAGTCTCTTCTCACTAGTAACAGGCAATTGGACAAGAGGAAACGGCCTCAAGTTGCACCAGGGGAGGTTTAGACAGGTTATTAGGAAAAATTTTTACACTGAAAGGGTTATTAAGCATTGGAACAGGCTGCCCAGGGAAGTGGTTGAGGCACCATCCCTGGAAGTATTTAAAAGATGGGTAGACATATTGCTTAGAGATATAGTTTAGTGATGGTTTTTGTCAGAGTTAGGTTGGCGGTTGGACTGGATGATCTGAAAGATCCCTTCCAACCTATGCGATTCTATGATTCTAATATACTGTACAATAAAGAATATGGAACAGCAATTCATAATCTAAGCTTCTTTAGGCAGCTTTAAAAATCTGCCGTTTGATCCAGTAATCTCCAACAAAATTTTGAAAACCCCTTGTGCACAAACATTTTCCAGGAGAAAGGATGGAGAGCACACTTGGCGATACATACTGGTGAGGGAGCAGGTTGCTTTACTTGCTTGCTTGTCTTTGAGCAAAAGCCTCCCCATAAGAGCAGGGGTTTGAAAGGTCCTGTGCTGTTTAAATAAATACTTCTCTTGCTGTACTCACCACAGAAATGCTGACACCAAGCAGGCATTGAAGTCCTTGAAAGAACAGCAATTAATTCCCAGGACAGAAATGCTATGCAACAAATGCACCCTTGGTCAAAGATGATTTTAATCTTTGACTAACTACAATATGAAGGATTAATATCTTCCTTCTCAGCTAAAGGTAGAGCACGCTGGCGCTTACACTTCAGCCTTTAGCACTACATGCCCAGTTGGATCACATCTCTTAGTTAACATTGCTATCTATGTGTATAGGTAATTGTGTTTGACGATTGCCGAGAGATAATTTAGTTAGATCTCTACTACTCTGAGCAAAGTTCATGAAATTCAGCATGTGGACATACACATGTTATCATGAGTCTCAGGTTTTGTACACGGGTAACAAGGCCAGTCCTGAAAAGGGACAGGCCACTGCTGGAACAGAGCAAGTTATTTCAGAAAGTTTTCTGGGAGAAACATTAGGACACGGTAAAGCTATTCTGATAACAGAAAAACATTTGTCAAAAACATAGTGGGTAGGGAAACAAGTTCTTCTTTCTGAAGAAGAGGAGTCATAGGGTGAGTGTTTTCTGTTCTTCATTCTCTTTGAAATGGGACAAAATGTGTGCAGAGGTTCTGGCACGGATGGAAGGCAGTAACACCAGTAAGAAATGGAAGAAATATCAAAAAGGCACAGGATCATCTTTCTGATGAATTTGGAGTTGGCTGCTGCTTTCTTTTTGTGGATTGTATTATTTACAGTGGCTTGCTTAAAACAAGGAAGTGTAAAAAAACCCCCACATTCATTTAATTTTCAAAAAAGTTTGAATAAAATATGTGCTTTGTAGTAATACTTGGAAATTAATAACGTTTAACATTGAGACTGACCTTGTGATCAGAGTTGGAGGCTAGAAGGTGGGAGACCTGGCTCCTTTCCCCAGCCTGTACAAAGATTTCCTGCGAGTAATAAACTCACTGAATAAAACTTGTCAAAATAAAACTCATCAAATACCTTGAGTTTACTAGTCTGTATGATGAAAGGCTAAAATTAGCCTTAAGGTAAAGAAATCCTTTTAAAGATTGCCAAGTTAGTGTCTTCCAGAATCTGGGGTCAGAGAAGACCCAAGTGGAATCATTACTCTTGATTCAAATCCAGAAATGGAACTAACCTATTTTGTATTAGATGAAGATGTCTCCCTCTTGCCACACATTATTTTTGGACCAATTTGTGAGTGTTGGCAAAATCCCAGGAGTGCAGAACTGAGACTGGCATCATCTGTGTGTTTTGGTGTAACATCGTGTTGGATGTTTTCAAAGGAACCCAAGGATGTTCAAGTGATATGAACAAGTTTGAGGAGCTTTGTAAGTGCTCTCACTTTTGCTTGTCTGTAGTACTTGTGCTACCTAAGTGTGCTGCTGGGCTGTAGCCGTTTTTTACGGAGGGCTGCACTGTATTTTGGCCTACCTTAATTTCCAGAGAGCTCTTGGCACTTGTTGTCAGATAGATATTGGCACCTGTAGTGGAACAGTGTAACCAGGAGCACACTAAATTGCTATTTATGCTTCATGTGAATCTGTGGTAGTATCTTAATTACACTCACCTGAGTTCATCTCTATTTAATCTTCATTATGGTTGTTTCACAACAAATGAGGATAAAGCAAATAGAGTAAGGGTTGGTCTAAGCTGGATAAATGCAACTGAATGGTTACTAGGATACTCATCCGCACTTTAGAACTATAAAAAACAACAACAGCCTGGCTTCTTGTTGGAGCCATTTTCCCCTAAAAGCGCTCTCATCTTTTTTTTTTTTTTTTCTTTTTATCAGAGCACTCAAAATATGATAAGTAGTTTAATATTAAAGCATTAATTACCCCTCACCTACCCCAGACGCTGAAGCTGAATAGTGTAATATGTTAAAGGAGAAGCCGCTGCCTGAGCATTCACACACCATTCATGGTGTCGTATACACACACGCTTACGCTCGGGCGCTTCCTCCTCCTTCAGGCTCAACCCTAGGTTTCCCACAGCAGAGTTTCAGGAGCCAGGTTTTATAAAATAATTACTTTAATTGAAAGGTACAGCACCAAGGACAGCCTGGGCTGGGTACCTCCAAAGAGAGGGACCTTGGACAAAGAAATCCCTGGGCAATTATACCCTTGTGAGCCATACACCTGCCCCTCACACACCCTCCACGCGCTGCCCATGCGTCTTTTAGTCCAATGGTGATTTTTGGTCTGGGGTCTTCTGACATCTTATTGGATTCTTTTTCTGTGTCCAGGCAGGCAGGCTCTTACCTTGGTGATTTGCAGTTTCAGCTGAGGGTTGAAGCTTCCTCATCTTCTGGTTTACACTCCTTGTGCACCTGCACTCTCGGGCAGAACATGGGGAACTGAAGAGTCCCAGACTTGGGAAAAATGCTACCAAAACATCAGCGTGACATCAACATCTTTTCCATACTTAAAAACTAAACACAGCACTGTACCAGCTGCTAGGAAAATTACTAGGAAAAATAACTCCATCGCGGCCTAAAGGCTTCAGCAAATCTAGCTACTCGTGCTAAGTAAAACTAGGCAAACAGCACAGATCATGCCATATTATACTCCTAAGTAATTTTTCAAATTAAAACTTACTTGTTTATGCTAAACAACTAATATCCCTCAACAAATATACTTGTAAACAATCTGATCTTCCTGCTTTCTTTTAAGTGGCAAGAAGTAGGAAAGGCAGTACAGGCGATACCACTGGTGCCTATATACTGTGATTTATTCCGTATGTCTACTGTGAAACTTGTAGAATCGTAATAATTTTCCCATGGCAGTATCAGCTGCTTTAGCAATTGCAGGTACCTTATTGCAATTGCAGCCTACACAAGCTTGTCCTTAGTCACCTTTTGCAACTGGCCAGAGAGGATTGGGTCTTACTTTGAAAACTAGTACTTTGCTAATAGAAGTCAAATGTCTCCCATGTTGCCTATGAAGGAAGTAGGGCAAACACCACTAAGCCAGAATTCTTCAGAACTGACTTTTTCTACTTATTCCAGCAGAAGAAAAACAGCTGAGGCAAAGGAGACTCCAGTCAAAAGGAAGGATCATCATCCTGAACACAGAATACTGAGTTACATTCTGAATTTTCATTTACCGTATGAGTTTCCTTTGAGTTATATTTATCCTCTAATGGGAGTTTATTGAACTCTAGTTCCTTCTATCAGCAGATTGAAAATACAGGAATTGTAGAAGTGACAAACTATTACCCACTGGTGCCCCATTCACTACATGTGGGAAGAGTGCCAAGTCCAGTTTAGTGAGGGTGAGGGGATGAGGTGTGCTGCACTAACATCTTCTGCTCAAGGTATTTACTATATACACAGCAAATATAACCAGCAGCTTAGTGCACTGAATAGCATGCTTCTACCCCTTGCAAATCAAATTAAGAAGGGAACAAATCCTCATGGGAAGAGGAACGTGCCAGCACTAAGTTATCATCATGATGTATCCATTGGATGCCAAGATCCCAGAGTTCACAGCGTGTTAAGCAACTACGTTTACAGTGTGATGGTTGGTGTCAGGACCTGATGCTTTGTCTTCCGTTCCCTGAGCATTTTACTGCAGCATGGTGAACCTCAACAGAACTGGTGAGTAAAACCCTGCCAAGAAAGTATTTGGGGTTTGCTTTTTCATCTGGGCCAGCTCTGTGATCAAATTGACTATGTGCCCAGACAGCACAGAGGATTGCGTGGGAAGAGCGTGCAAAACAAGACTAACTTACTTGGAGTTCCCATGGGGCGTGAAAGTGTGGCATAGGCAGAAGCCTCTCACCTTGGCAACAGGTAAGACAGGGGTGTGTCTCATACTACGTTCTTTACACAGACAGGAGTGCCTGTTACTTTAGTCCTCTAATGCTCAAGTCAAATTATTCCTTGTGGATGTAGGTGGCTACATCAGCTCTTAGGATTAACTGGTGTTTGCTGATGGTAAAAGCAGTGTATGCCCCTCAGTCATGGAAATTGTGCCAGTCTCTGTTACAGTAAGGTTATGACAATGATGGTGTGAAGGATTTAAATAAAATAGCTGTTTATAATTTCTTCATCAGATTTACAGAGCTTTGAGTCATGGTGGACAATCACAGGTATCTGGCCTTGTTGATAACTACCCTCGCCCTGCAGTATAAAAGTGGATGGCGGCAGCAGCATCACCGCTTTGAAGCCATATTTGCCAAAGGCGCTGAACTTTATTGAACTCCCTGCTATGGGAATGGAATTGGCACACTCTGATCCCTTCTGGTGCAGAAGTGTTCAGTCTGTGGATCCCAAACATGCTTTGGCATGAACCAGCTGGAAGCTGCAGCTGAAGGCTCACTCAGGTAAGCAGGCAGCATTGGCTGAGCTGGCATCTGCCCCCAGAGCTGACCCATTTAATTCAGAAAGAAAAGGTGCAAGTAATTCTAGTGTGATACAGAAGTGTTAGAGCGTATGCTCAAATATTGAGTATGTGTCCAAGTGGCCTTGGATACGTACTCAAATCAGGGCCTTGGATACATACTCAAATCAGGGCCTTGTCTAGCAGTGTCATGTTCTCTGATCCCTCCACTAGGATTTTATTTGCAAATGCACAAGTTATAACTGAGGCGCAATGAATACAGATAATCAGTAGCCTGCCATTGTTGGCTGCAAAGAGATTGCTGCTGTGTAGCTCTGCTCACTGTTTTTGCATGCTCCCCTATGCTCCTGTGCTATGTATTATTCATAGTATCTCTAGTTTTCAGAGAACCTGCCTGTACTGCAGGAGGAAGCAGCCCACAAGAGAGAGTTATGTCCTTTCTCCATGAAAAAATGTATTTGTGAGTGGTTACTTGGGCTAAAACATCATTTACAATAATATAATCCTCACTGAATAGTAAACAGACTATAAATAGTAAACACTATACAATAGTAAACAATAATATAATCCTCACTAAATAGTAAACAGAGTGAGGCAGCTTCCTACCATTTGGGACTTGGAAAAATTTCTTCCTAATAAAGAGTAATTCAAGGTTTCTGACATGGAAAAATTAGAGACACAGCAGGGAAGCAAAACCAGCAAAAGAGATCCAAGGTCTGTAGTGATGTTTGGGAAATGAGGCAGCAAGGCTGATAGCCAGCTAACAGAAAGAAAAGTTAGCAAGGTTTTAATTGTGTATGAAAGCAGTGGGTGGGAGAGTGTGTACTAATACAGGAATAAGCAGGGACTGGAGGAGAACACGGGATGGAAACAGCACGGTATAACAAACCAGAGAACTAATTTAAACCTCCGTGTGCTGAAGGGAAGACTCCAGGTGAGGCCGTGATGAATACCTCATCTGGGCTTGCAGATCTGTGCCTGGATGGAAAGTTGGCGCAGCCTTGCAGGTAGGCAGGGGCTGCATGTGGCGATAAATGATAGGGGGAGAAGAAAACAGATAATGATTCTGTGCCAGACCTAATCTTCATTTCTCTGCTTTTCCTTCTTTTTGAACTCTGTTGCTTTTTGTCTTATTTTAGATGGTAAATAGTCTGCAGGCAGTGAGGTGCAGAACTTTCAGTGTACTCTAATGCACTCTGTAACATGTGGTCACTAGTTCTCTGAGTGTTCAGCCTCATTCCATACTTGTATCACTGTAAACTACCATAAAAAAGGAAACTTGTGCTTTTCCCCGCCATCCTTTCATTACTGTGTGTCTTACAGGCCTCAAGGAGATGAGAGTTTCTAGCTCTGTGCACTGTGGTCTCTTGGATATCTGCTGATGTGATAATACATCATCAGGTTTTTCGGCTATTCTGAAGAAATCCGGAGTGTACTTGCATGTCTTGTGATAGTTTTGGCTTGTATATTTCTCAGAAGTTGAGATAATGCTGCAAATGGCTGTGAGAGGAGTAAAGGCTGCAACATTTCTCTGCATTAATTGTTGATCTGTAAATTGAAGAAAAATGCTATGAAGGGAAAAACTGCTGATACTTTTATATTAACTTTTATGTCCATGATCTCATACTTAGTTACCAGCTGCAATGACATTCACACTTGAGTCTCTACTATTTTCAGAATCCCAGCACTGCTGCTTTTGGATTTTAACTTGCCTTTTTCTCTATCATTTCTAAATTATTAGGGTCTTCAGCTGCACAGAAAATCCACATATAAAAACCTTGGTGAAACCATTTTGTCAGACAACATGCAAGTTCATGAACGTTGATCATGAAGTATTTACAGGAGTGCACTGGCTTGGACTAGGTTTCACTGCCTTGCGCTGGGTACTTCAGAAGAGCCCCAAACCTGCTGCTTTCTGAGTGATCCAGCCAGTATCTGAGGAACCAGGGATAAAATCACCTTTGCTTTGCCAGGTTTGGTTCAAACTTAAATGTCACTCTCCCCCATCAACAGATTTTAATTTCTATGGTCCACTTAATAGTTTATTTGAGTTGAACAGCTCCCCGAAAGAAGATAAGGCCTGATTTCCACCAGGTCGTTCTGGATGTGCCTCGGTGGTACATGCTTATGCTGCATGGTACGCATGATACTACGTGCAGTGCAAGCCGCTGTTTTCATGATGTAAAATCCTGATCTAAATCAGGGAGATTATTTGTATTCAGGACTTTGAGGTCTTGAGTACTAACAAGGCTATTGGTTAGAGAGTTAGAGAGTATAAGGAAAAAGACATTTTGAGTATAAAAGCAGGGGAAAAAATCCTGTCTACCTCTTTCAGACACATTTCCCAACCCTTTTGTAAGTTGTACAACATTTTGGTGTATATTCATTACTATATTTACACTTTGTTAATTTTTTACATCAATTTGCCTGCATTTATTTGAAATGCATCCACTGCATTTGTTAATACATTTTTCCTACAATAAACTGTTGTATCTTTGTGTATTCATATTTTAAAAAGTCACTGTTATACTTCAGCTCTGATTTTAATTCCTATACCTGGCTTTTGAGGTGTGAAACTGAGCATCATGTTGTTAGGTGACAAAGGGCTGATGCGTTTGATACCACAGCAACACAAAGTGGTATGATAAAAAAAAATCTCACTTTCTAAAATACATCAACACCGATGAATTTTGTGAAGAAAGGAAACCTGTCCAGGAGATCTTTACTCTCAGCTAACCCTAAGGAAAAAGCTTATCGCTGCTTTGGTAGCCCTTTATCTTTCATTGTCTTTTATACTAGAAAATCTAGAAAAACAGTGCTCAATTAAAACTTTTTTCCAGAACTGACTTTGAATAGCCACAGGAGATTTTGACTTGTGTGATGTATTTTTTTTTCCAGATATCACCTAGCTAAGCGTGAAACTTCACCCACAGAGAATCCTATGAAATCAGCTCAATATCACAGAGGCAGAATTATTTTCCCCTTTTCCTCTGGTTACTTTTGAATGCAGGATATGATCTTAGCACTCACTGTGGCATTTCTCATTTATCTGAATATGAAGTAGGTTCCTAATATTTTCTAAAATGTCTGTATTTCATAATGCTCATTTAATTTCTGAAATATTTCTCTGTTCTAGACTCGAAATCTATAATGTGTTAATTCCATAGCTCAAAGCCAAACAAAACCATTTTTAAAAAGCTTCACTGTTGCCCATTTAACTTCCTGTAGCTGAAAGGTAGTTCCACTAACGTTAATTTCCTCAGCCTCCTTCCCATTCCCTGAAAATTATGCTTGGACAAAACACGATTACTGAAGCTGGTTTTAGACTGGAATTTGTTTCAAAATATGTCAGACTGACAATCACTTGCTTTCTAAACCCAAAACAATTGTCTCTGAATTAGGGAAAGAGCTGTGGGAGCATTGGGAAGAATGTGAGAGTAATATGTGAAATGAAGTAATAGTTTTTCAGGGAAGAAATGGATAAGAAAATAGAAAGCAATAATCATGCCATGATTTAATCCATAGCACGCTCACATATTCAACCCTGAGTGAAGACTAATTCTCCTGCATCTTCCCCCCATGCAGGATCTAGTAGAACTTGAAAGGTATGTGGAAGAGTGATAAGGCTGGTTATAGTATGCAATAGCTTTTGCTTAAGAGACGTTTCAACAGCTTGGAAGAGAGTTGCGAGGGGAGGGGTGTGATAGAGGAATATAAAATTCCTAATGGCATGGGTGAAGTGAATGATTATTCAGTTTCTGACAATAAATAAGTAGGTGATAACAAGTGAACACTATCCTGAAGTTATAAATAGAAGAAATTGCCCTTACACTGGAAATCAGACTGATCTGCCTCCTGCAAATTGTAACCCTTTTATGCAGGTTATTTATAAAACAAATGCATACCCATAAAAATGTACTTATTAACCAGCGTTTCTAGTAATTACCTACCAGAAGCCCCTTTTCAGAGATTAGCAGTCAGCTAAGTTATGTATTGGACACTTTATATAAAGTGGTTGTGGAAAATGTTCTTATTGATCAGAGCAGCAATTTAAAGAAAAAAGCATTTCATTTCAGAAAGCTAAATTACATAGCTGATCCAGCATGACTGATTCGTGTACCTATACAGTACTGGCTGTGACATAGTTTTCTACAGAAGAACAGCCATGCTGTGTTCGATAAAACATCTATTTAATCTAGTATTTTACTTCTCGGGTAACCAGCAGCACGTACTTAGGAAAGCAGTGTAACAGGGAAAGCATACAAGTGCTACCCAGTGCCTACAGACACATTCAGTTCAGGGACTACTGAAGCCACAGAAGATAGTTTTGTGTTTAATGGTCCCGATGGGTAAATGGAGCAAATGCAGTTGACATGCTCACCTGTTACAGCAGCTTCTGAGTAATTATGGAAATGTTGCTTTTCTGCCTTTTGATCTCTGGATAATCTGTGTGAATTTCCCCTAAGAAAGACCTTTTGTATGTAAAGTGCATGTTTTCAGTTTGTCCATATTAGTATGTCACCCATGTACAATTAAAGTCACAGGGTTTTATCTAATCATCTGCCTTTGTAGGCATTAGAGTACAGGCAGATAATATTCATACTGTGCAATTAGGGGAGCCGATTAATTATTGAAGGCACCACTGAATTGGAAAACAATGTATATTAGCCTATCTGCTGCATTTTAAACTGTGATTCATGGATTGTGCCATCTGTGGATCACGCATAACGTAACGACAATAGTAACTAAAAAAGTAAACCTCTTCTCACTGGGCTTAGATTTGCCATATGGGGACCTGTAGCTCCATTAGAAAAATTCTAGGCATCTGCAAAATGAGATGGAAAAATATATGATGGGAAGATCAGCAAGAAAGGTGGAAAACAGCTTCCCATCATGTTCAACTGAGACCTCCATCCTTTTTTTGTCTTTTTTTTTGTTTTTAGACAACAGGCCACCCAAAACTTCTTGAAGAAAAACAGTCATTTACTAACTTTCTGAGCAAAGAAAATCTACAGACCAGATATTGTGCAGTATTGTCCCGAAGGTTTTCAGTTAAAAGCAACTAAACCCAAACCTTAAAGATTCTGTTCTCATTTTCACATTGTCTGCATTTTTTTATTTGCACGCCCAAATACCTGAGGGTACAGTGTTGTTTTGCTTGTTTACAGTGATTTGATAGATTGCATTTTCATATTTGGTGTAACATTGTGTGAGAAAAGAGCGTTCAGGAAAGTATTGCCAAAGAGATAGCTCAGCTACCAACTTCACGTTCTTGGTTTTTCCTAGAAAAGACCAAAAAGCCACATGAAACAAAAAGAAGTGTGATGTATCTGCTAATCTCAGGTCACGTAAGAAGTGGGGAAGGGCGTGCTGCAAGTCCCGATGGAGCAGTCCATAGTTATCTGCCTCCCAGGGCCCTAACTTTCTATCTGGAACAAAAGCCCGTAAATGCACGCCCAGCCCATAGGCACGGCAGCCCTTGAACAGCCGTTCCTCCCCAGGATGTCTGTGAAACGATTACAGACATCGTAAATTTAATACATGGTTTTTAGAAGTGGTCCCTGAAGCGCCACAACCCTCAAGAGGAAAGAGCGGCTTCCCCCATGTATACAACCACCTTGGAGACAGCGGAACGCCTCCTTCCTAACGACTAGCGCTACCGTTACTGGTCCCAGTAGCGATGGCGACTGTGTCAGCGGACTGCCCTTCCCTTCCCCCTCCCCGGCTGTTGGGACTTTCCCTTTTAGCTTTGCACCTACAACAGGGGGAAAAAAAAACCAAACCGAACCCAACCATTCCCTCCTACGGTACACCAAGCCGTTGAGCCTCCGGAAAAACAGGAGGCGAAGGAAGGGGGCCGAATCCCGCCAGCCCTCTCAACCCCCCCACCACATCATCCCTTACGCAATAAGGAATGACGTTATATGCCAACCGCCGAGCTTTACCGGCGGCTGCAGGTGCCCACTGGCGCCGGTTAACGACACCCACCGCCACCCCTCCGCTCCCCTCAGCGGCGGCCGTTGGGCCACGCCCCGCTAACGGCTCCTCCCAGCAGCCCCCGCGGCAGACATGGCGCCGTTCGGCCCCGTCGCCTCCCGGGGGCTGCCGGGAAATGTAGTGCCGACGCGGGGCCGCGGGGAGGCGGGCGCGGCCCGGAGGGGGACGAGGCGCCGGTGGTTCCGTGGAGTGCCTGTGGGCCGAGGGCGGGCGTGGGCATCGGCTTGGCGGCCGCCGCCGTCCCCCGGCCCGGAGCCCCTCCTGGGGCGGCCGGCCTTGGCGGCGGGACGCTGGGCAGCGGCGGGTGCGCCGCTGCAGAGGCTGCGTGAGGTGTTGGGGCCGCTTGTGGCACAAAATGGCACCTGGTGGCTGCGGCGGAGCAGGCGGGCAGGCTCAGGCGCCGGGGCGCGAAGCTCACTCACATCCCTGAGGGCGGATGAGCCTCCATGTGTCAATAATGGCAATTGGGCAACAGGCCCTGAAAAAGTGGTTGGCATCTGATAGAGTAACGTGTGTCCCAAAATGTTTTCCCTGATCCTAGAGCTTAGGTGTGCCCCCGTGGTGGCATTTCCATGAGTGGGAAGAGCACCCGGGTGCTTACATGTAAGCAAGTTTACACCCTCCAAGTTTCATGCTGCCGGGGTTCAGTGTTACACGCCACATTACAACCAGACCTGCTTCTCTATGCTGCCAGGGCTGGTATCTCTTGTTCCTCATCTGTGATATTTAGGGCTTAAATCATCCGCAATTCCTGGCTTGCCTTGTGTGCCTGCAGCCTTGCCTATGGTGGTGGTGTGCTTCCTCAACTCTTGGTATGAGAAACAGATCACAGTCCCTCCTCCTTTAGGGGAGTCCTTTCTACTTCAGTGAAACAGTTTGGAGATCCTTAGTCAATCCATATTTACTACATGTTGTAATTGTAGCATTCTCCCAAGCATCACGTCTTCATCATTTGGCTGTTATCTCCTACATACCTTTTTAAGGACAGATTCTCAGATCACCATTCCCTTTTTGTGTATTACTATGCTCAGCTCTCCCAAAACTCAACAGTCCTTCCTATTCAGCAAGCTGACCGCTGTTTTATTCTTTCCCCCCTTACTGTCCTCTTCAACTTATTTTATTTCACCTCTTTAAATCTTAAAAATCAATCCTTGACTTGCCAGTCCCATTGCTAAAATGGTTATCTGTGTCTCAGTCATTCCCCATTCGCCTCAGAAATCTAAGGAAAGACTTTCCACAGAGGAGGTTGGCCAGACGCTTGAGTATCAGGACAATGAAATGCATAGATTATGAGAGGCTGGTGTCAGATCAGTTCCCATACAGCAAAGCCAGAGAACCTCTTAAGCATGAGGGATATGAGAATGGAGAATGCATTGTTAGTGACCCACAGGATCTGCTTCTTTTTCATTCCTTCTCTGAGGTCTGGAAAGCAGGGACAGGAGGACCTCTGATGCACATGCCTGCTGTCCCTTCAGAGGAGGCTCTATAAGGAGGGGGAACAACAGTAGTCAAAGCTGGGATAATAAAGCACATAGGATCGCGGTTTGCCAGCCTGACTTACACAGGTCGGGACTGCAGTATGAGAGAGCCTTCTGCTGCATGGGCCTGAACAGGAGCTAGTGAGGAGGAGAACAGGAGTAGCAGCAACATTTTACTGGCACCATTCCTCCTTGACTGCTTTTCCTTTGCACTGGAAGGCTGCTGGCCTGAATTATGCCAGCCATTAAGTTACCCACTGTAACATACTAAAAGGTTACTGTAAAGCACAGAGCTCCTCTAACAAGAAATTATTGGAATACCTTGTCGACAGGCATAATTCTTTCAAAACCTATACAGATAATGGCTGACTTATCTACTCTTCCCACATCTTGCTGAACATTCAAATATTTAGGTCTGTCTCCACAATTTGCTAATGTTTGTTGTCCACCTTTTCATCAGTTCTGTTTCTGTTGTATCTCACTACCATATGACTGTTTCTGCATGTAATGAAATGTGAATGAAATTTGTGTAGGAGGCAAAGTGCTCAGGAACAATTTGCCGAGAGGCTTGCTTGCTTAGTTTGTTGTGTGTTTTTGTTTTTTTTGTTTGGTTGGGTTTTTTTTTGAGAAAAAGGTCTGTGTTTCTTCATCTGCCAAATATTTATCCTGCTATCACTGTGTCCAGGTGTAATAGGAAGGGAAACCCACTGGGTTTTATTTCATGTACTTCCCTGTAAACCTCTTTCACGTTTGGCAAACTTGCTTTGCCATGTGGAAAATTGATCTGTAACCACTTTGAAACTCATGTCTTTTTAACTTCTCCTCTGAAGCGTTCAGTACATTCCCTAGCAAAGTTTATAATACTGAACAATATTTCCTGATGGTCCTATAATAAAAAAAAATTAATTAAAAGCTTTCTGAGTGCCATAACTCAGATACAGTGGCTGCTTGATGTGGTGATGGTCATTAGGTGTTGCTGGAAATTACCTATGTCTATCCTTTAACAGCATATACTGGATGGAGCCACAGAAAGCCACAAATGAATCACTTTTAATGCAAAATAACAACATTTCAGTGTTTCACCACCAAAAGGGTGGTCAAACACTGGAACTAGAGAGGCTTCCTAGAGCGGTGGTCAATGCCCCAAGCCTGTCACTGTTTAAGAGGCATTTGGACAATGTCCTTAATAATCTGCTTTAACTTTTGTTCAGTCCCAAATTAGTCAGGCGGTTGGACTAGATGATCATTGTAGGTCCCTTCCAACTTATCTATTCTGTTCTGTTCTGTTCTGTTCTGTTCTATTCTATTCTATTCTATTCTATCCTATTCTAGTCCGCGAATGAAGAATTATGTTGGAAAGTGTAGTTTTCATCTCGTTCTTATATATTTAGACATATTCTTGTTACATTAACTGTCCATGAAATGTCTAAATCTAGGCACTGTTGCATATTTGAAGATCAGTGCAGTACACAGGTTTCATATTTGATGGGTTAATATGATTCACAAAATAATCTAATTTTAAAGAAGATAAGATACATTTGTATTAGTATAGAGGAATTTCCTCAGTGTGTAATTTTATTATTATGTCTAAATCTCCTATGACTGTGAAATCTTAAGTGAAAAACCTACACAGTGACGGGCATGTGACTCCTTGAGGAGTTGAGCCAGCAGTTGTCTATCCTGAACAGCTGAGACAGTGCTGTCTGGTTTTCAGATCTAATGCCCAGACTAGTCAGTCCTTGCAGTGGAGCTATTACTTGTCTATGTGTTCTTGGCATCTTGTCTCTGGTGTCCCTTTGTAGAAAGTCCCTGTGCCAAATTTCTACTTTCATTTGGTTTCTCCGGTTTCTTTTTTATGAATGAATCCTGTGAACTTCATCTTGTGTGTTCTGACACCTCCTGCATAGATGTAACGATGCATTCCTTCATTTATTTAGGCCCTGTAGCAACCACAGTAAAAGACACACCAAGATATTTAACATATAATAAAGTGACACCTTAATTTGATTTATTACGAAGACAAATAGGACAAATGTCATGAGGAAGTTCTGGGCTTTCATATGCGTGTAACTAAACGTGTGAGAAATGGAGCAGGCAAGGTTGTCATCATGCTGTGTTCAGCCGTACCTAACCTCACTACCATTCCAGTTCCTGGTGAGTGTCTCTCAAGGCCTGACAGAACTGGAGATGAATGGAAGACATCGGAGATGAGAAGGCTCAGAAGTATAATATGAACGGGAGCTCACCATGGGCAGAAGTCAAAATGCCACCTTAGATTTGAAACACTCAATATATATTTGTTGCCTCATACAGGCTAAGATAACTTTGTATCAGCAGTAGCTAGATTTATTTACCTCATATAGGTCAATATAGTTTAGTCATAAAATATATCCCATCATGTTGTACAGATACACCTGTAAAATAACTTTATACTATTGTCAAAGGGAGAAAAGAAGGGTTCTTTTCCAGGCAATGTTCCTCTACCCTAAGCTTGGGTTCACCTTGTTGCACACCTTCTCTGAGACTTAGGTGTGCTAGGAAGGGAAGATTTTCTTCCCTTGTGGGTTATCTTTCTGTTGGTGCTTGAAGTAAAATGTTAATTTTAAATTTAAACATGTTTCTTTTCTTTTACATTTATTTTCCTTGTTTGTTATCCACATAGTTATACATGTCCTACACTCCATATTATTGTAATACTTGAACTTCTTATGTCTTTTCTGTACAGTCTTGTTCTTTGTTTACTGACTGTGAAAATGCAACTTTAGGGGCTTTCATTTTTCCAATAAGAGCACAGTACTAGGTGTTTCTTGTGAAAATTATACACTGTTGCAAGTTCTGTGCACAAGCACATTAGAGTTTCACCAGCTGAATAAAAAAGGTGTCCATTAAAGCTTCTGCCATTAAAACTTCTCCCATTTCTCCACGGTCTGTTCAGGTTTCACTTTGTCTATTTTCCAGCACTTAGTAGCACAGTTGCAGGTCAAAACTCAAAGTGGCTATAGTCTTTGTGGGATGTTATTTTCCAATATTCCACATCAGTTTCAAATGCCATCATATTTCTCTTTACGGAAAAAAAGTACATATTTTGTACTCTACAGAATAGTTTGCATAGGTAAAATACAAGCTTGTTTGGCTTATGACTAAGTTTACAGCAAACAGGAACACCATGCATAAGCTCTTAAACCGGAAAAAACAGGGACAGCAGTGTGTTATAGACTCCTGAGAGATAAAGTGTCTCAATTTTTCTGAGTGGGATGGTCGCACGAGGGAAGAGAGGATTTCATGCAGACGGGTGAGGGGGAAGTGGGTGAACTTGTGATTTAAAAAGCTTGGTCATTAGCTCAATAATCCTGCTTGTTTCACTGCAGAAAAATGTCTTAACACATTGTCAAAATTGCTCTGTAATGTCTCACGCTCTTTCAGGATGTGCAGTTCAATAACACTCTGAAAACCAGAATGAGGAATCACGGTACATGCTAATGCAACCTTAGCTCTGCCTCCTGGAACGGACAATAGTTACTTGGAGTTGTCTACTGGTATCCAGCTGTGTCCTCATCTTTAGATGATGCTGAATTGAGGGATTAG
This sequence comes from Stercorarius parasiticus, assembly GCA_013396915.1. Taxonomy (NCBI): domain Eukaryota; kingdom Metazoa; phylum Chordata; class Aves; order Charadriiformes; family Stercorariidae; genus Stercorarius; species Stercorarius parasiticus. Next base: position 539,635 of record VWZL01004825.1, read on the forward strand.
GGGATTCTCTGGAGCATTTTGAGAGAGCTGTTATTGGGACATGAGATGATTCACCCCATTTATATGATCAAAAGAAGACAAGAAAGATTCTCTAAGGAATCCAGAATGGTCACAGCCAAGTTTTATACCATGTGTCAGTGGTGGACTTCCATGGTCTTGTAAGGGCTGCTGATGAACAGGGAAGAGGGGGTTGTGGGGGTCCATGGTGTGGACCTGTGAAAGTATAACTTTGTGTAAGAGTTATGTCGCTGCGAATAAAATAAACAGTTTTAAAATTTAACAGGTTTAACTGTGGGTACCAGACTAAAAGCTTGAGTGCACAGTTTTGTGGGATGCTTTGGTTTAATATGTTTTATGTAAACATATGGTTAGATTTATCAATGAGGTGGAAACACTGTCAGAGCCTCAATTCTAGAACAATATCTATAATCTTTACAGGCAAAAATATATTTATGTGAAATAAACTACAGTTGCTCAAAGAGAGCAGAACTTAGGTGTTTTTGGTGTGTATCTTAACTAGTTGTTGCCTGAATTCAGAAGTCAGAGTGACACTGAACGCAGTGCATTGTTGGTATGTGATCCTAGTCTGATCCTTCCTCTCCTTGTACACCTCTCTGTGGTGGAACAGGGCTAATGGTCATACTCTGGAGTAGCTAAAATATGTTAGGACCAGTAAGAGAAACAAAATATTTGGTCTAATTCTGCCAAATCCTGACAGCGTATTGGGGACATCCCTCCCCTTTCCACTTACTGCTCACCTTTCCCCCAAATACCTCATCCTTACACCTGGCAGCATTCCCAGCTCACCCTCTTTAATTCCCATTGAACTGTTGCAAGTGGCAAAGTTGTAAGTGTTTAAAAACTGGTGCTTTCCATCTCGCATTTTCTGCTACTGGACATACCATAGACATCAGTTTAGTTTGGGATTTGGTAGTTCTGGGTTACCTGAGGTACCTGATGTACTCCATCTGGAGAAGCCTCTTATAATGGGGTGATTAGCTTGATTGTTTTTCTTTGGAAAGGGTTCAGCCTAGTGAATTTGTACCAAGATCTGATCAAAACAGAGAATGAATTGCAGTAGTTAAATCACAACATCGATTGGAGTAGATCAGTGGGTTGGTTGGAAGATGAGTGCAGGCCAGTGACTCCTCAGTAATTTATGCACAGCACAGGTATGTTAACAAAGAGCTTGTGATCACTATAGTCACCCAAATCATGTATAACCATATGGGTATAAAGTGCTCCAGGAAAGTAAGAAATAAGAGCTCAAAATTTTCTGGCAGCAGCTTCTGGAAGAAACAGAGCTGAGATATGTGATGGCTTGTGAGAGCTCCGTCTACTCTGTGGTGAAGAGGAGGCTTATTTAAATCTCATGGAACTGGAATGTGCTATAGTTCTGTTCTTCCCAGTCTGAGGGTTAAATCTGCATTTCCTTCGATGTCTCTTCAGCTAACATGAAAATAACTTCCATGTGTCACTTCTTTTCTCTTTAAAAATATCCCCAAGTACTTGCATATAGTTCTAATTTTTTCTTTTCGATATGTTCTTCTGGGTTAGAAGACCTACTCTGTTCTTTCTTCAGTGCTAAAGAACAGCAGTCTTCCAATATTCAACCAGTGTCTTAAACTCCCAACACGTTTTTGAACATTAGTTTTGATAAGTTATTTCACATTTCTGTTACGTAGATGAAGAAACAAGGAGTGAGGTGAAGTCCCTTTGTGGGGAGCACAGGAAAAGCTGGTTGTCAGTTTGGGTTAGGACGCCAGGGTTCTCATCTCACAGGCCTGGTTTCTGATCATGACGACACATTACTAGCCAGGATGTCTTTTGGCTGCCCTGCTGGTATTCCAGTCAGGAATATTTGGCAGAAAGACATAGAAGTTACTCTTCCATACTTTTGGGGAAGAGTTGAAGGAGACAAGAGAGTCAAACTGAGGGAAATGCAGGAAGAATTGAGTCACTGTCGGCTCCGAGAGGCAGCCAACACTTGGCCAGTCCTCCTGTGCTATTTGGAGAGGAGACAACCAGGGTGTGAGCTAAGTAGCCTGAGCTGGGCATGCAAGGCGGGACTGAAGGTATTGTGGGGTCCTCCCTTGGTGGGCAAGAGCTGGAAGAGTTGCACTGAGGAGCAGAAGGGATGCAGGAGAGGGGATGGGGGTGCTGTGATGACACTGCTGGGGAGATGTAGGGCGTTGTGCAGAGCCGATTACTTGTGCTGCCCATGGAGCAATTTATAATTTAGGAGTTCTGATTACCATTCAGAGAAAGAGGTGAGAAGAAAACAAGGGTGGCAGAGAACAGTTCTGTTTCCTTTTGTGATGAAGTGGGATTTCAATGAAGGGCGCAAGATCACATTTAGGGCAAAGATAGCTTTGCTGGCTCTTTCACCAAGAATGTTTTTGTTTCTTTGAAGATGAGATTACTAGATTCTGACAGAGCTGTCTGTCTCCATGGTAGCAGAGCAGGCTATGGAGGGGACAAATGCAAACCCAAGTTTTCATTTCAGCTAATGCTGTTTTCTTAGGACTTGCCTGCACTGGGATATTCAGGATGTTGAATAATAAACTGATGCATATATGCTAAGTAGCACTAAACTGCTATGTGGATGCTCTCATTTATTGTAACTTAGGTCACCATATCTTAGCCTACTGTGAAATAAAACAGACTTTCTTCTGAGTAAAAATGTAATAAAGCCTCACTTATATACATCAACTAGTTAATTTGTCTTGACTAGACATTTTCCTTAGCATCCACATGTAAACGAAGCCTGAAGTGAAGACAGTACCGGGGCCACGTTGTTGGGCAATGAAGATCCCAAGCTTAGCTGAGAGTGGTGTTAGGGCATGATAGGACCAGACACCGACTTCTCTTTAGGAAGCCCTTGTTAACACAAATCTAAAAATATCTGCTTCTTGATGCAAACAGTCACATCTATTATAGAACGTTTCAGTCTGCCTTTTTGAAAAAGTTTATAGTGAGGCAATTCCAGAAATATTTGGAGGCTTCATATTTCCTTAATCCCAGCCAAATTGGTTTCAGGCCTCATTATGGTAGGGAAACTATAAGACTGTCTGTCTTATTAGCTTACTGGTAATAGCCAAAGACGGAGTTTACATATCAATTATCTACAAAAAGTAGGGCCAGGAAGTTTGAGGAAATCCATGGTAGACAAATATACTTCATTGGCAAATATGTTTCACAAATACACAGGCACTTCTTTCAGTGTGGAAGGTCACAGTGAAAATGACAACTGATCTTGTGTTGCAGGATTTATTGCATGATGTTTGACAAGGTAGAATGAATATGGAGTCTTATCAAGACAAAATATTATAGAAATGACTCCACTAACTGGCAGAGCTCAGAATTTCCTATGTTGTGATAATGGGTAGATACATGACTTTGAATATGTCTCAGATGCTTGCATTTAATTCATTTTGGTCTTTGAAAATACAAAAAGCTGCCAATATGTTGTGTCAGTGATGCCAGCTATAGGTAGTCTTGCTTACCCAGAAACTAAGAAGTGTTTCCCACAAGAACAAGAACTAGGATAATTAACATCTTCAATCAGTCAAGAATGCATTTCACACTTTTCGTTATCAGAAGAACCTCCCTATCTGAAAGGGTATTCCCACAGGAAGATGAATGTAGGTAACACCCTTGTTTATAAGCTGGGACTGGCTGTATCCCAAAAGTTAATTTAGTTCTGAAGATGGAGATGTGGGAGAATCACAAGCGTTAGCAATAGTTCTTTGAAAGATCCAGAGCTGAAGACTCCAAGGATCTGTGTTTGTCAGCCCGTATGAGTGTATCTGTCTGGACCTGGATAATATGTCACATTCTCTAAAGAAAATGTTTCTCTAAGCTCTGAGGAATGTAAAATGACAGGTAAAGGGAGAATCAAGAAGTATAGGAGTGATATCTCTAAACCAGAGCAGAACTGTATGGGTTTTGTTTGTTCCTTTTCCAAATCATTAGTTGCGCTTTAGCAATTGCATGATTTTTTTATTCACCAACAGAGGAAGAGTAGTATTTAAAAGAATTAGTACTTAAAAAATAGCTGATGCTGAAATATTGAAAATAAGTGATCAAAAGCAGGAGATTCCAAGTCAAACTGTTGCACTGAAAAAAGCAAAGCAGTTACTAAAAAAAGAGTAAAGAAATACATTATACACTGAGGCCACCTACTGGGTATTGTTGAATTAGCAGAGCAAATGGAAAAACTGGAAAGAGTCAGTTGGCAAGAGTCCAAAACAAAATAAGTGAACTATCATGGTCTTAAAAAAACCCCAAAACAACAACAAAAAAACAAACCAAAGGAAAAAAAAAGCAACCAAAAAAACCCCTAGGTGAAAAAAGATATAAAATCTATGTTCTGGAAACTCAGATTTTTTTTTTACTCATTAGGAAGTTTCAGAAAAAGAAACAGACCTTGCTACGAGGCTTCATTTTTTTTGTGGCTATCAGTCCTCTGAAGGGTTGTTATCATTTTTTCCAATGATAACATGGTCTCTTGTGCTCTAATAAAAGTGACGTGACTGAGCTGGTGCTCAGAGTAATGCAACTCCTTGGATCTGGATTCTGCTATCCTAGCTGGAAAGCCTGTCTTCATCTTTCCCCTTTGTAAAAACAAAGTAGGTTGTCCTAAAGGAGTCTTGAAGACAACTTATAAAACAGTTAATTTTGGTGCTTTAAACTAGTCCCATTCAAACCAAATAGTAGAGTTCATCCATGATGTTATGGTAGGAAAAGGGCATTTTTATCTCTTGAAGTGTGCTCAAGAGATTAGAAATGATGACTAACTGTTATATAACTGAGTGATTCCTTTTAACTTAATCATTAAAATGAATTTAGTATCTGGATTTGCTAATTTCAATTTAAGGCAAAGTTGCTCCGAGAAGAATGTAGCAGTAAAATTGGCATGCTAGGCATTGGTCTTATTTAGTTCTGTTAAAACGCAGTTTGTTTTTCAAACTGGCAAATTTAGTGTATATTCTTCAGCTTTAAAATACAGCTCTTCCCGAGCAAATTCATCAGTCCAGGAAGGTCTTCAGACCTTATAAATGTTGGTGCAGAGTCAGGGGATTATGACTGAGTGTAACACACTTTCAGCACTGTCTTGGGGAGAATTTCGTATGAGTGTAGCCAGGCTGTAAAACTGAAAGATTTACAAGAGCTGAATGTTCTTGATGTCTGATCTTTTCTACCACCTGACTTGAAAGAACCTGTCTAAGTAGTAGAGTATTTTGGGAAGATGGAATGCCATCACCAGAAGATACCTGCCTTTTGGGCTCTTCTCCATTCCTTTTCCACAGCCCTTCCCTCTGTTGGTATGGAAAAGCGTGAATGACAAAAGAATGTGTAGAAATTTGGCCGCTGATTTCAGTGCAAAATCCACAGTGAAACATAATCTAAACAGAACACATTTATTCTACCATCTCTGTCAATACAATCTGTAGCAATGAATTATCATAAATGTCTTACAGTAACACCAAGTTTTAAAGGAATCGGGAGCAAAATATCATGGTTTTGGCAGAGAAGATTCTCCTTCATTTCAGCATGGAAGGTGGCATTAAGCTAATTTAGACAGTAAAGTGTTGTGGGTAGTGCTATAGGCTGCAGGTGGAAGCAGACTCCACATGAGGTCCTGCTAGTGGTCCTCCACTGGTGTCAAGAGCAGTGCTGCCACCCCAATCCTGCTCTGTGAGCCCTTGTGTGGCTGGCTGGTGGGACGAGGACTTTGCATGCTGTGGGAGGTCATGGCATAGGAAGGATGCTGTGGTGCTCTGCTGTAAATGCGTGAGAGATGGGCTTTGGTGTGTCAGAGGGTAAAGTGGGAGCAGGCGATGCTGTACGGGGTTTGGCTCATCTGAGAGAAATGGTTTGGAGTGGGATGAAAAGAAGGTTAACTTCCAGGCTGGCCCTCTGAGGGAATATAGGAAGAACTCTGATTTAGTCATTGCTGGATGCATTAAAAAGTGGGCTATGAAATTTAGAGAAGAAAAGAGAACAGAACTAAGTGGAAAAGAAGAAATTTCAGCCTTCCTGACAGAGGTAGTCGAGGCCTACTGGTTTGGTTGCCCCAGGTAATGGCATCGGAGTGAGCACAGTGCATCCCATCCTTTCAGCCTGTGTGCACAGCTCAGTCAGACTCCAAAAATCTCAAATCACTGGGAGAGCTTTCCATCCAGCAGGACAGGGCAAGAAACTGCCTGGTTATCCAGTGAAAACTTGGACAGTTTTGGTCTCAGTTGTCATGATTTCTTCTGATTGTTTCATAATTAAACAGAAGTGGAGAATACAGAGCTCAAGAGCTTATTCCACAATTAAAAAATAACAACATGGGCATGATAGACATGGACATGTAGACATGGCTACAGTGATGGGGAGAAGTCTGAGTGAAACACATACTTTCTGGACAAATGATAGGGAAGAGGCAGTATTTTTCACTCAGAGCATCTGAGCAGTGCCCTGTGCTTGTTGATGCTGAAACATCAGAAGTGGGGAAAAGCACTGTCAAGGCTGAAAGTCTGCTGTGTGGTTTTCCAGGCATTTCACTGTAGATTTATAGTCGGTAAACTTGGCTTCTGAATAATAGGGATGTATTCAATTTTTTTGCTGGCTTCAGTATGTTGCTGATCTTCTGTGTACAATTTTTTCTTCAGAAAAGTTTCCAGTTCCTACGGAATGGATTGTAGATTTAAGTTCTTCTGTTTTCTTCCCTGCTGAAAATAATATGCTAGTCTTCAGGTGGTCTGCAAGAGCAAATCTGTCTTTCAACATGTGCTACTTGGTATTTACTGAAACCATCTATCAAAGTGATCATGTAGTCACAGCCTCATACAGTATAAACAAATATACTCACAATCTCAATGAGAGGCTTTTATCACTCTGAATCAGGTACAGAACAGATTGTAATGGCAGCAAACAACTATCTGATAGGTTGTCGTGAGACTGGCAATTTCTACAATGCTTGAGCACTGGAGAATACCTCACTTCACACATCTTATGTGGTAAATTCATTCTCTGTTTAAAAAGATAGTGGCAGAGCTGGATAAATATATTCAACTTGTTCAGAACCTTATTGTCTGAAAGTCACATTTTTTTTTCCTGGGACATGTTAAGAAAACAGAATTACATTTCTTATTCTGAGCCATTTTCTGTGCAGTCATCAGTTGAAAGTAAGGACAGATGAGGTCTACAATAAGTCACCGCAGTTTGGGTTCCTGATGTATGTCCTATTGAAACAAAATCATAATTGCTGACCCATTGGTTAATTCACATTTCTTTCATCTGAACTTTGTTGTTAACTGTGTCACAAAAGAGCTGAATCCCACTCAGTGTTTGAATATGTGGTGGAAAAAGCAGCCTGTCTATTTTTATGGACACAAAGACATGCTCCTCTAACAGCAGAGAGATACCCACAGCCCGAGTCGCAGCCCTGATGGAAAAGACCTGGGTATTACAGGGGACAAATTGGAGTCACATTTGAGCCAAAACTGTGTGCTGGCGGACAGTAAGGCAAACTGCATAGTGGGATACACTGGGAGGAGCATGGCCAGCAGGTTGTGGGAAGTCCTTGTCCTCATCTAATCATCTAATAACAAGGTGCAATAACCACAGACTCTGGCCTGGGATGTTCAGGACGAACATTAGGAAAAACTTCTTTATTAGACTGACAGTGCAGCACTAGAGAGTGAGTCCAGGGAGATGGAGGAATCTCCTTCCAATTTTCAAGGCTCAGATAGCCAAAGGCCTGACTGACCATGTTGTGTTGAGTAGGAAGTTGCGTTAGAAACCTCCAGAGATACCTTCCAGTCAATGCGTCTATGATTCTGTGATAAGTCCTGTGAAAAAGAAAAGATAATTCTGCCTGCCTGAAATGAAAGCTGGCAATGTTCAGCTGTGCTTAATACAGCCCATGAGTATTTTTCATGTGATTTAGAAATTATTCCAAACACAGTGACATCATTCACACAGCTCTGGACTGTACAACGGTTACAAAGAATCACTGCTATCATTCTTTGGCCGTCGATAGAAACAGAAATGTCTATGAAGCCCCTACAGTCCTCGTCCCAGGTTACTTGCGGATATGAATTCCATAAACAAGAAGAGAAAACACCTCTACACTGTGAGGTTTTTAAATGGTTCTACAGCAAGTAGTTCATGAATCACAAGAAGGAAGTGATCAGTCACCACAGCCTTCCCTGGCTCCCCCGGGACTGTGCAAAGATGCATCATACCCTTGGTTTTCCTTTTCATCTCTCAGTGTCTGCATCCGTACTAGTAAAGAAAACAGCATCAGAGCCTGAGCACTCTCCCATGGTCATCTATACTGTGGCATAATTAGTGTCCTACCTGATGCGGTTTTTGTCCTTACCAGTCAGCACTCTCCCAGACAAGGCGTGACTATGGTTTCGAGGATGATACGGGCCAGAGATTGTTCCCTGAGGCCACCCCATTTTTGAGGGGAAGTGGATTTAAGTTTGTAGACCTCAGTGACTTGATATCCTGCTTATTATTCACGTGCTTGTTGCAACACAAAAATGTCCAAAGTTGTATCTATGTGCAAGGAGTCAAGTAGGAGAATGTGGTTTCTCAGGTGTCTCGGTAGACAGAAAGAAGATTCGGTGGCAAACATTGAAGTGTTGCTAGTAGATTCAGGTACCATAAAAACTGCTCATCTATTGTCTATGATTATTTAAGAGCTTGCAGCTGCCCTTCTGGTGAAAAAGAAGCCATAACAATATACACATTTGTATCTACAGTGCATTTTGTTGCTAGTATCATTTGATGTCTCCCAGATATTTCAGAACAAATTCTCTATTCACCTTCTTCATGCCACCCTTGATTTCTAGACTTCTTATCATATTCCCAGCTGTCTCCTCACCAGGTTTATTAATCCTAATCTATTCTACCTCTTCTTTATAGGAAGACCACTCTGTGGTTCAAAATTATCCTTGCTAGGTTTGTCTCTACTTTTTCATTTCTGCTACGCCCTTTCAGTGATGCTCTTGGTATTCGTAATACACATAACTGATTTTACCCAGTGGCATAATGACATTTTTTGTCTTGTTCACTATTAATTTCCTAAAAATTCATAGCATTTCCCATATTATTTTTTTAAAAATCATTATTCAACACTGATATTGATGTTTGTGTTGATATTTTCATGTAACTACCTATATCTTTAAAATCTCACTCTCTAGTAGTAATAGCCATTTTCCGGCCATCGTTAGTTTTGTATGCGAAGTTAGGATTGTGTTTTCATGTATCATTTTACATTTGTTTACATAAATGTAATTTCCTCTGCTGTTTTCGTACTTAGTCACTCAATCTCCTGAGACTCTTCTGCATTTGGTTTTCAGCCCTCATGATGCCGTATAACTGCATCAGCAGCACGCCATGCCTCTTTCTGAGTCACACCTTTTTGTGGTCATCTTGGATATGAAGAGCGCTTTGGATCTGAGCACAGGTCCTAGAGGTACTCCATGTAGGCTGTGACAGCTGGCATTTACTGCTATGTCTCCTATTTTTTTGGACAATTGTAACGACACAAGGGCTTTTCCTGCTAGCCCTTGTCAGTGTATTTTTTTTAATCTTGTCAAATGTCTTTTTTGAATCTGTATAGACTACGTTAATTTTTCTTCTCTTTGTGTCCCTTATAGACTTCTTGATTCCTTCAAAGAAGAACAATAGATCTGTGAGGCAATGTAGTGGCTTTCCTAAAGTATATGAAATTCTGTCTATTCTGTGTTGCTGGTGTCAGTCATTTGCAGGAAACAGATACTGCCTTTGCTTAGTATAGGTAGCGATATATTGAATGATATGAATGGAAATGGACACCTGAAATAATTCAGAAAAAATATTTCTGGAATATATAATTTGTTTGCTTTGTTTGCACTGCTTTAATAATCTTCTGACAGAATTAACAACAATGTATACATTGCACATCTACCGTTCACAGTTTCCTCAGTCAAGAAATGTTGCTGATGCAAGTTATATTTTCCCATCAAAAATTCCTGAGTACTTATGCAGAGGCAACTAAGCACTAGTAAACAGATATTATTACTTTTTCCTATTCCATCCCAATGAAGATGTGTAAAATATAAAGCAATGCTACAGAATGTCTGTTTTGACCAAACACTGGTTTGTTCTGTGCTGCGAAAAAGAAAGTAAAGGACTCTCATGGCTGACAAAGAATTTGAAAAAAAAATTCTGACAGGTTCATTGTATTTAACTGTTCCAGTCACTAAATCTTCAGTCTTCATTATGAGCAATTAACTAAAGGAAATTAAATGGCAGCCATTACAGAGCTCAGGTATGGACGACATGTGAGCCCCCTGTGGGTTCCAACAAGCAAGCACTTACTCTACAGAAGAAATAGGATTACTTGACTTCAGGGCTGGCATTTGGCCTACAGAGCCATTTAGCTTGAGTGGCTAAATGTCACTAACATTAATAGAAATGACTACTTACAGAAAACTAGCACATTCACACCCTCCTGTATCCTCCCACAGCACTTGAGATGCTCAGCCATGAAAATAAGTTGTTTCTTCTGAAAGGGAAGGATGCTGGAGAATGGAGTTTGCTTTGAGTCCTTTCTGCAGGCTTGCAGTGAGGAATAATTACTAGATACTATCGAACTGCTCACATGTGGAGTTCAAGAACAGTCTCGCTTGGATCTTTTTTATCATCAGGCTAAACTGATCAGGCGGCATAAACTCAAGTACTAGAAAAAGGTAGATGATACACCGCTCGCTCTATTCGTTACTCTGTACACCCATGCTGCTGTTTCTGTCTTGTTGGCTCTGTACTTGGACAAAGTTAGCCCAAGGATGAAAAACAGCTGTGTGAAACAGAACCCATGCAAGAGTTGTGATGTGAGGAAAGCCTTTCTGAGGAGCGCAAAATGCAGCCTACTTTGGAGTTAGTCGATCCACATCTGTAATTGATCAACTGAATCTATAATTTAGAAGTCCTTTTGCATTCCTTGATTGTGCTAAGTTCGGACATAGCATTACCCATGAGTAATGCTTTCTATGAGCTTTGATTGGCTAGAAGACCCCATCCCATGCTGGCAAACAATGACACGTTACTCAGTTATTCATGCTTCACTTGCTTCCTGGCTAGGCTACAAGAGTCTGATGTATTTGGTCACCAAGGCTTTTCAGCACTTAGAACAATTCACCTAGAATAAAAGGCCCTTAGCCATGCTGTTTATTTTGACTGTATCATCAGACCTGTCCTCAGCTGCCTGCAGTCTCTTCCCACAATGAAGTCAAAAGCAAGATTTGGTCCTTCTCATCACAGCAGGGTTTCCCACAATGGCCAAAAAGCATCTACAGCTTAGTGTTGACAACTACGCCCATCTGTCCCTGCAGACCATTCCCTTTGCTCCCTATCTGCGCCTCGGTAGGGGTAAATGCTGTCATAAAAGTTGCATGTCCAGGAGATAGAATGTTCTTGGAGACCACTCTGAGGTTGTGAAATAAATATCCTGGGATATAAGGACAGTCACAAACCTGACCTTCCGTTCAAAGTACAAGAGACATTTATTTGACCTTCTCTAGCAAAAACACTGAGGCACCATACATATTTATAATAAAACCAGCTCTACCAAAAGACGACACTTCACTGCCCAAGCATCTTCCCTTGGTAAGAAGATGAGAGAACAAACAGCATGCAACAAGTCGTACATTCACAGTTTAAAACATTTAAAACACACACTTAAAACATTTCAACACTCACAGTTTAACTGATAGCTTCACAACTTAATTTGCTGTTATTTAACTCATATGGAGATTTACTAAAAACTAAAGGCCAGGCTGGAGATTACACTTCTGAAACCTTAGATAATAAAGAAGTTAACAAGTCTAGCTGCTGTTAATTTGAGCTTATTTTCTTTTAGACTCTAAGTAAATACCAAAGTCACCACAGAATCTTTCCTGGCACTTTTTTTATTCTTTGTATGTTCCTACCCATTCCCAGCAGGTCTCAGTATGAAGCCTGCAGGAGCTACTATCCCACACTGACCCACTCCACCACGTTTGCATGCCATCTTGATTTTCCAGCTTCTTCAGGTGTGGGACTGAGTTTGGGATGGTGAAGCTGAGAGGTGCATTGGCAGAAGGCAGGTCCAGCTGGCCAGATGTCCACTGCCCTTCCCAGAGGTGAGATCTCACTTTTGCAAGAAGCTTTTTCTCCAGGCATCCTCTGCTGCAGTTTTCAGAGATCAATAAAAGGCTGAGACACAGCAAATTCATTTCAGAAGTTGACCAGGATACTGGTTCTCTATTCTGGGGTGAAATGTGAATTGCATCGGGATTGTCTGTTGTCACTTTTATGCATCTAGAAGACTCTGAGACATGAACTAACATTCTCTGTATTTAAATGTGAAATTAGTGAGCATGTTATTTGACCCTGTATATAACTCTGTGCATACCTGTGCACACTGATGTGGAATTTGCAGCTGAATGCCATAATCCAGGGAATTCTTGTTATGATTTCTTTCTATCACTTTCTAATTTAAGAAATTACAAGCAATTATAAAAACAATGACATTTTTAGAATACTCATTAAAAAAAGAAAAATGTGATCGAAGAGGGGAAACTTCAAGGCCATAGTTTATTTTTGAGAATGCGTTTTTTTTATTTGTTTTATACTTCGATCAGTTGAGAAAACTAGTTTCTAGATAGGAAAGAAATTACGCCTGCTCCATGGTAGCATATATCATCTTTCTTATTTGATTATTTATTTAATGGTATGCTTGTTTGCATTCAAATATTTTCATGGCCTATTATTTGAAGACATTGATCTAAAATCCTCCACAGCCCCACACATCATGAAAGGGAAGGACAGAAATTACAAACAGGAGAAATTTTCAACTATTTACTGACAAATTGAGTACACAGTTTACAGAGTTTATGCAGAAATTAGTTAAAAATAACCTTGTGAGAAAGTATTTCTTTTACTGTTTTACATGCAGTGTGTAAATATGTATTAAAATAACTTACATTTGCTGTTTAATAAGGAAGAGCTGAGCCCAGCTAGATTTAGTGTGAGACTCGATGTGAGTTATGTGCTTTTTAAAAAATAATGAATAGAACTGTATTTGTGATAAAGAGCAATTTTCACAGCATCATTTTATTTAACAGACATTAAGAATAACATCCTGAAAAATCGTCAGTATCATACAGAAAATATTACCTAAACAAGGACTGAATCGAAATAACTCATTAATTGTGCTAATGACTGGAGAATAAGTTTAAATTATTCATACAAATGCTTTAAAGCTATCTAGTTTCAGTCCTTCCTTTTCTGAACAATGACGTTATCCAGGTGGTTGAAAATCCCAAAGTAATTTAAAACGAGCATTATTGTTTTCCTTGGTGCAAAACTGAGGTGGCAAATACAGAATTTCTGTTAGCCCATAAAACTGTAGAAGTCACCATCTCCTTCCTCATCCTCAGTAATTCAACCTAAAATTGAAATGGTTAAGTTATACTTCACAGTATTTCTTTATGTCTCAGTTTTATTTTCGGTTTATGTTTGCGATTTTGCACAGGAGGCAACAAAAGTAGATGAATCCACATGACCAAGAATACAGGCTAGATGCAATTATAGAAATGGCTAAATTGCTGGTATTTAAGATCTTCAGAGCCATTTGCTTTCAGTCTTTTCTCTTTTAGTGAGTCAGTCTTCGACAAACTGAGTAATTTCACTCGATGAATGATTGCAAGGTAAATGAAAGAGTTTAGCATCACTTTTGAAGGTGCTAAACTGAGGAGATGTTTTTAGTTAGCCCCCAAAATATTGTATGTTCCCCTCACTAAGGGGATCTAAAACCCCCTTAATTGTATCTAAACCCCCCTGCTAAATTCACAATATCTATTTTAATATATAGTTATTACAGTATGGTATTCAGACATTACTATAATACTGTCTTCTTTAGTAATAAATTTAATGATCCTGCATTTACATTTCCAACACCGTTCTTCATGATGTATCTGACCTTCTCAGGCTGCAGATGAAGAAGGACCCTCCCTCAATCGAGCCCTGTAGTTGAGAGAGCAGTCAGTAACAGCGGCTTCAGAAACTCGGAATTGTTGATTCCTCCCTCAGAGGGCATTCTGCCAGAGAATTCTGCTTGAGACTCGTGGAAATTCTTGGACTAAATATATGCATGCATGGGACTGGAAAAATATATATGAAGCATGTGTTTCTATAGGAATCCTACTCACCTAAACCATAACAAGGTTTGAAAACACTTTTTCTTTGTGAATCAGATTGAAAATGACTGTGAGCTTGACAGTCTATCTTATTGCACATTTTTACCAGGTTTGTAACAATCAATATTTTGCTAATCAATATTTGGCAGAAAGAAGGAGACCGTGAAGAGGAAAGACACATTCTTAAGTGCTTAAGTAAAAATGTGCCTGTGTTTTTCCACTTGAACTTCAAGTGCGATCTTCCTGATGGCGTACTCTACGTCTAAAGTAGCAAACGAAAATGTGCACCTGATAAAATAAGAAATGTGGATTTCAAAAAAGGTAAAGTTTCACATTCAAGTTTCCATTCTTTAAAACACGTTATTTCAGTATTGATTCTCCAGTCTCACAGAGTTCCCTGACAATAAAATCTGTACGAACAGCTGCAGACATTGTGAGATTTTAACAATGAATAAGTAACACTCCTGCAGCCCTACTTCCAGAGCCTGATGAAATTTATAGGACTTTTTCCCACAGTAACTGACTTGTTCAAATGTTTACTAACTTATGCTATGTATAAATATTCAGGCTTCTACTTCTCTAAATGCATGCCTAATCTGGGCCAGCTGAAGGTGACTCTCCGTGTTCAGTTTCTTGCAGCGATACGGACTCTTTTTTTTGGGAAGGCAGACTTAATTCACACAAAATGAGGTCTCAAAATCTCAGCGGTACTTCAGATTTGTTACCTTCCTTCAGTCTCCTTTTGTTAGGTCTTTTCACTGGCTTTATGGGGAATACATGCCTGCAATTATAATTGACAGTTCTGAGCATATTAATTACACACAACGTGTTAAAAGCTGAAGCTCGTGGCAGATGAGCAGCACCGCTGGGACAGGCTGATGACAGCTGGACCAATCAACATTACCTGGGATATCATCTGCCTCGCTAACTGAAAAGGATGCTACAGGTCCTGGGAAAGCCTTTTTTCTTTCTCGTGCTACACTACACGTCAGGAGCTGTAACATGCTGTGAAATACTTGTGCCTTCCAATGGAAACTGAAGTAAAAGCATGAAGAATTGCAACACCACTTGACAGGGTGTTCGAACTGAATCTAAACTCCATTGGGAGAAAACACTTATTCTTCCAGACTGAAGCATATAGGGAATGTACAAAGATTGTACTACAAAGGTATGTAGCCATACAGTGGGTGTCTATGCCCCAGAGCGCTACACATTAGTTCCAGGCTGTCTGTGCAGTTGCTCCGGTTTGGATGTGCCAGTAAACTATATCCACATGCCGTGCAGGCTTTGCAGAGGCAGGGAGTGATGGAGCCTGTGGCTGACTGCATCTGTCTCGTGGTGTCTGACCCCCTCAGGTAGGTGCACAGAAGCACCACAGGTCTGCACGAGGACATTTCTTTTTCATTTGTTTTTGAGGATATTTTGCTGAGTAGCTGCTCTCCATGGGGAGCTTCTTCTTCTTCATGAAAAGGAAGAACTAAGCCTTTCTGAACACTAGACCTGGACCACAGGGACATCACTATTTTTTGATACTGCTGTACATCCTGGATGTCCTCATGTCTGCAGCAGGTGAGAACCTCCATTCAGGACATCTCAGCTGTGTAATGCCAAAGAAAACCTGCACTGGAATGAGAACGACAGGAACTCTTTCCTGCAGTAGACCCTAAATATGTGACTTTCAGTGTAAGATAGACCAGTGATTTATTTGGCTCTTGATCATGCCCTGGAGAACACTATTCCTGTTATGTGTTCGTAGCTGAGTCTTCATCACTCTTAGCACAGCTGATGCTCAGGAGCTGTGGCTCTCCATGCCCAACTCTTCTGCATTCATCTCTGCAACTTTCTCTTCACTCTTTAAACATTGGGAAACTTCATTGGCTCCTATTATTTCATGTTACCAAGGGCTTCCAGACCTGGCTTTGTCCCGTGTCTAATCTTGTGGATCTAGCAGTATTGCAGGCATCTCTTTTTAAATATCTTGCTGCACTTTAAATGGGACTTTTATAACAATTTGCCCTCCCAATTCCACTCTTGTGCCCGGTCTTTTCTTATTGCCAGGCTTACAATTAGTTAAAGTATTATTAAGGCTGTCTTAAAAAAGACTTAAAAGAATACAAGAGGACTCCCAGGCATATGAATGACTCCAGGATGCTTTAGAAGATGCACGTTTTTTTTCTGATACACAGGACAGTTTTCTAAAAAAGCCAAAAAATACTATCATCTCACAAACATGAAAACTTCACTGAAACTTTGAAATATTCATGAAAAGGTATTGCTTTCAATATACAGGTGTTATTATTTAGTAGAGGGCATCTCCCTTGCGCACAGTGCTTACACGGCATGGTGCAGCCAGGCAAGGTCTTAGAAGTATCATCTGGATCTAGGATCTTACAGTTTTGCAACAGTGTTGCATGAATCTCTTTCCTTTACATTTCTTTCTTGCTGTACAAATCTATTGTGACATTGAGAGGTGAACTCCTTGTTTCGGGGCTTGTGAAGCCAGGGGATAGGAGAAGGGGAGTGCAGACGACTGACCCCCTCAGTCTCTTCCAGTGACAAATTCTCTCACTGTAAAAACATGTGTCTCAGTTTGAATGGGAAATATAAACCACTGGCGATTGGCGGGGGGGGAGGGGGGGACGG
>VWZL01004826.1:0-43166 GCA_013396915.1 Stercorarius parasiticus
AAAAAAAAACCCCCAAGCCCTAAAAGCTTACAAAAGATATTGAAAACAAAAGCCACTCAGGACCTGCGCTACATCCAGTGTGGATTTAAGAGATCTGGAAGATGGTTATTCTCTTGCAAGCAACACACTTGGCCCTCCTCAGTCTTTGTTAAGACAACTCAGTCACTCTTTGTTAAAGCCACAGCATCCCTCAAATGAACAACAACAACAACAAAAAAATACCCTATGCTTCCACAAAACAGCCACCGTGCATCCAAATAACATCAAGGAAGTGCGTTGCTATGGGCTTGGCTTCACCTTATGTCCCTAAAACTGTAATTTTTAAAAATACGCAGTTGTTAAAAGATAAATTGGAACTATTAATATTAATTTACTATTAATAAGGTGTGCTACATAACTAAGATATAAATAATTTAATGCTAGTATTTTATGATTGGCAAGCAGCCCAGTAAACATGTGAGACAGACAAACACTGGTATATCTTGAAAATACTATTAAAGTAAAGATTTTATTTTTCCCTGTACTTGAAGCTACAAATCTTTTTTCCTCCTTTTTTCTTTTTTTTTTTTTTTTTTGGTGTCAAAAAGTACTTGAATCAAAGACAAACTATTGGTGGACTATTAACTGCTTCTCTGACTCTGCTTGTAATATTGATAGCGATAGGATACAGAGAGACGGGGCATATTTAAGCTATTAGACATGCAGGAATGTTATTATGCTTTATTGTGTCTGCCTGTCCCCACCTCCCTCCTCCCTCTCTCCCCCGACTTCTCTCTCCCTCCTGCCTTTCACACACACACATAAATACATACATACACACGTACATACATACATACATACATACGAACACACACGCTCCCCCCTCTGCAGCGCTAGCAATACTGCAACTCACTGCCTTGTGGTTTACAATCAAAGGAGTGTACTGCTAAAACGCATAATCTTAGCATCCTTGCTTCTTGATATTCGTGGGTTTATTTACAAGTCTCTGTGTTCTGCTCTTTTTTTTCCCTGTTTCTACCGTTTATATCACTGGCGTGCCCATATTCTTGTGGGAATTTCAAATAAGAATCGAGATATAACTGGCAAATATTCCGTAACGCAGTCTGCATTTCCATAATTCAGCTGTTTGCCTTTTTTTTTTTTTTTTTAAGACTCAGTTTTAAGAGGGTTATGGACTTACAGATATAGGAAGAGTATTTTGATTGGCTTTTTTAGTACTTCAGCTACTTACGGTTCTGTTTGTGCAAAATGGCTGTAATAAAGTGAATTTATGTACACATATGCTTGTGTATATGTAAATACATTTGGAATGAAAAAGTTCGTAAATCCTTGTCAACTGTGCTGATTAAGCCTCACACTCTGGCATTGGCAGTGTTAAGGTTTTTCTCAAAAGTGTTAAAATGCTAAAGAAAGAGTTATTCATTTTAGTTTTTCTTTAGGTAACAAGTAAAGAAAGGATTTAACTAGTTCAGAGGGAGTCATTCACACTTAGCTAATTTCCACTTCTTTAAGAAAGCCTTTCATTAGCACGTTTTACAATTGCCAAATGGACATTTCCATCTTGTGAACAGACCAATATAGTCCATTTCACCAATGATTTGTTTTTCACCAATGATTTATTTTCTAAATATTGACATAAAGGGGCTTGGTTCTTCAAGTTCTTGCACACCAGTAGCTACACTTACCTGTGTAAACCTCTCAGAATCAATGGTTACTCATACAAGCCGTTTCCTGTAAGTAAATTTACTGAATCAGGCTATAAAATTAAAAAATAATTTTAATATGCATTCCATCTACTATTTTGATGTATGTTTCCCCTTTTTTTCTCGAGATCTACTTGTGAACAAATAATTGACAATTAATACTTTTCCAAAAGCTGATATAAATTACTTTTACCAGGCTACAAAAATAAAAAATAACACATGTACTTATCATGTGTAGCACCTACACTTTTCCCCCTTTTTAATTTGAAGCAACAAGATAGTCAACATAAATTTACCATAACTAAAACACTATTGCCCTTAATGTGGGCATGCACTCCACTTTATTAAATGAGAATAGTATCTTTCAGAAAGATGGTTAATTTGCAGTCAGATGCAAAACAATTTACATTAATATTATTCTGTCTGGAGTTGGAGGTTTTGTTTTCTTCTGTAAGTAAGTGTAGTGTTTTTGCAAGATGTTGCCTCAGTAGTAAAGTAATTTAGAGTGGAGGATATTTTTAGACTACGTTCATTTAAAGGAGGGGGAGGGAAAAGCCGTGCAGTAAGATATACATGTATTTGTAATTCATATTGTTGCTGTGCTTCTATTGTACTCTGAGCTTCCATCATGGCTGAGATGGGGAGCTGGCATCCAGACAGTGCAGCAGGGCAAGGAAATAAAAAAAAAACCACTGAAAACACAAATAGTGGGTTTCCTCCCTCCATTATCTCCCGCCCATTATCCCCGCTAATTATTACCATGCTGCTTCTATTTTAAAAAATAAAAGTAAATAGCTGCAGGCTAGGCAGGTATATCTGGACAGTCTGTTAAATAACGTTATTAATCCTTTTGGTCCAAAACAGAGATCTTTTCATTCTGGTCTTTCAAGAGCCTCAGCCTACACATTCAAAAAGATGACAGAAAAATGAACCGGAATGTGCAAGCATTAAACATTTAAATTCTCTACTCCTTGGTCATTATACTGATGGCCATATTTTACATCTTCCTCTCCCCCACCATACTTTTGCTGATTTCACCTCATTTGCATGGCCTTATTATGCATATAGCCTTTGTTCTTCTGATATAGAGTACAGCACGGTGACAAAGCAAAACCTATTTACAGAGATAACCTTTTCTCTTCTTTAAAATTGTTCCAGCCGTCCGATATTAGCATTTGATTTATCAATATAATTCAACATTAAATCAGACGCATGTTCTTGCTTATAAAATATCAACAGATTTACTATTGCTTAAGAAAATGAAAAGTCAACGTCTAAACTGCCTCCAAAAGCCTTTTGCTTTAATAATACATTCAGGTTTTCTGTTGATAACAGTTTAAGCAAACACACCAGCAGTAGGTAACAATTAAGAAGTATCTGTTTATTTATGACAAGTGAGATATCTGCAATACGTCTAACTATATGGATCTTGATAAGGTGATATTATAAAACACTGAATTTGACAGATAAGGCTCAACATGGACAGCCAGCCTCTGATTCCAAGGGTTCCTGCTTGCCTCGCATCTTAAAACAAAGAGACTGGATCCCCTAAGTGTGTTATTACTTTCTGGTTGTTCTTATCCTGTACCAACTGTATTCTGATGTTATGGAAATCTGAGGCTGATTCACCCAGCTTTATCCACTGATTTCAGTGGATCTGCCAACCAGAGGGAAGGCTTCAGAATCCGTTCCTTGGTTTCTGTCCAAAAGTAGGTAATAGAAGGTTTAATGTTGTCCCCTTGGAACGGGAAGGTAAATTCCCACTGGCTGTGACAGACACACAACTGGGCCAACCTTGACAGAAACATTAATTCACTTTAAAAAAATTTTTTTAAAGAGGAAAAAAAAAAGGCTTTGCCTTCTGTAGAATTTTAGGATGTAAAAGGAAGGAATAATTTAACTGCTTGAGCTTTATCTTGCATGATACCAAGTGGCTTTCCTTCTGTGAGATTCCTGCATGGGAGATTAACTATTTCTTTTATTTCTAAGATCCCATGGAAATGATGGAATTAATCAAATACAAAATCATTAAACTTCTTTCTAAACAAGAATGATTCTAGTACTGCTAAATTTTTACAATACCACCATTTTCACCTTCTTGCTAGAAACCAGAAGCCAAAAATTATTCTCTTTCTCAACGGAGGGTGTTCTCATGCTAGTCTTAAAGAACACAATGCTGTCCTCATCACCTTGCTTCAGAGCATGTCCCAGCAGAAGAATTGGTTGCACCTCATCAATATGATGCAGCATAAATAAAACAGCTCCATAATTCAAGGGAGGAAACATCCTCAGCATTACCTGTAAGGATGTGTCTGTGCCTTCCTGGGAGCTGCCACCATTACTGGATTCAGACAGCGATATTCAGTGCATGCTTTTAAATAAAACAAGGAGCTGTGTGGTGCTCTGAATTGTTACTTCCGTTTTGTTCCGAATAATTCTTGCACTGAATAATCAGGTCATCTTTCATATGGGAGAAGCAGCAGTTGTTTCTGTTCTTATGACACTTATTTTGTATGGGGCATAGTCCATCAAAACTGGAAGATACAGTCTAGGACTATGCAGGTGGGGGCTCAGAGTAGTCAAAGCATCACGCAAACCACCAAACCCTCAGTGAGCTATGCACACACACCTGTGACAATGTCCCATGTGCTGTCTCTCCCAAACTAAAATATTGCTCTCCATGCAATAGTTTCATGGAGGTTTTAAGCGACATTTGGAAAATCCGGCCCTAAAGGCTTTGTCTTGGCATGTGTATTATTATGCTAGCTTTCTGCCTCGCTGTGTGCGTGGTTGGTGGAGCAGCTGTCCACAGAAAACACTACAGTGAACCTCCTCTGCAGAAGACCAGAGCTCCTTCTTGTTGTCTGCCTCGTATGAGCCCTCACTGAGAGCCAAGAGGTGACCCTCAACATGACCTGCTTTGCTCTGGAGTCTCCTTGGGAAGTCTAGCATGTTTGTCATCCTACCATAAAGCACTATTTTCACAGAGCTTTAGTCTGAGGTGCCTAAGAATCCCTTCTAGATCTCACCCTAGAAGTCTTTCCTGTGTAGGAGAAATAAGATCAATCTCAAGTGCCATGGCCAGAGCCTGCAGGAGTGGGTTTCCAACTGAATAAAGTCAGCAGGTTGGTGAATATGTAAATAGTGTGAGAAGAACCCAGCTTAAGATAACTTAAATACTGTGATACTTGCTCAGCTTCATCCAGTGGGGGAATGCATGGACCTTACCCCCAACTGACTACTTATGGAAAACCCTTGTAACAAAAAAACACAGTAAAGCCACAAGGTGCCTTGGCATTGCTCTCAGGGTCTGAGGGTCCCAGTCCATTACACACGCTTCCCATCAGTGAACATGCCACTCTTAGACATTGAAATAGACTTGCTCCAGAGTTTCAAAGGTCAACCCATACTCCATAGTGAAATGTTTAGCTCATGTAGCCTTTTGCAGTGGTGCTGTTTCACACAAATGCACTGTCCAGGATGGCACACCTGCAAGTTTAGGAGAGCCAAGCTCCTGGTAATGATGTCGACAAGGTGCTTTCCCTTCATAGACACTTATGAAGCTGACAGAAATCAGTCAGTTGAGGAAGATTTTTGAAGAAAACGTGGCTATAAGTCATCACAGTCTTCCAGGCTGACAATTTTTAAAATAAACCTGAGATGAGGAAAACAGGCCTAAAGGTAACCCATTCATAAACCTTGTCTTCCCATCCCCACCACAAGCTTACAAGATAGGGAAAGCAGTTGCCTCTTCCAGTGGCAATGTCATTATGAACGGTTCCCTAGAAGACTGTCAGGTGTGGGAATGTAGAAACAGAGGAAAATATATAATCTGTAACAACATGCCTGCTTGGGGCTTCATCTGTTTGGGAAATATTGCATGTGTGTACAATGCTTAAGAAGTTGAGTAGTACTACTACAAAACAAACAGTGAGTTCCAGGGATGATAGACAAAGGGTTGTGCCCAAGGTGGTGGCATCTTTCCTTGCAGGGATTTCAAGAGGGACTAGAAAAGTCAGTAGAGTTTGTACAGCCCAGAGAGCAAGAATGTAGAGTAGAGCAGAGTATAAACAAGAGATAATGAAAAAAAAAATATATAAAATATGTACACATATATATATGTGTTCTATCGAATATAAATAAATACCTTTGCAAATTGTCTTACATCATCTTTGATATATTAGTTATTTGGTCACTCGATAAATAACTGTAATAATTATTTCTAAATCAATAGCTTTATTTGGCTATGTAAGTAACATAAGATGTTTCTTTTCTCTGACTGGGTTAGTGCTACTTTTGGAATGAGGCTTTTAAAACTCATGACTATGAATGAAATGTTTTCATATCGTGAGTGTTTGGTAATATTTGTTTAAAATTTTCTGTTACCTTGACTGTTTCCTCCAGTGAATTACTTCCTTAGAATATTCATACACAGAAGAGCAAATTACAGTGAAACACTTGAAAATATGAACAAACATTTCTTGACAATTACATGAGGTATTCATCAGCCTCTAATGCAGAAGGGAGGTAACAACTGTAGGCA
This sequence comes from Stercorarius parasiticus, assembly GCA_013396915.1. Lineage (NCBI taxonomy): Eukaryota > Metazoa > Chordata > Aves > Charadriiformes > Stercorariidae > Stercorarius > Stercorarius parasiticus. The sequence continues at coordinate 6,247 of VWZL01004826.1, forward strand.
CTGGAAGTCATCTCTGAAGCTTTCAGCAGCTTGCAAAAAAAGAGACAAATCTGTTTGGGTTGGGTTTGTTTTATTCATCGAGTAGATTCTCCGCTTGGACTGACTGACTTGCTCTGGGATTCTTGATGTTAGTTTTGGGAGGCTCAGCCTTGCAGTCGCTCTCATCCTACCTTCTGTAGTTGGTGACAGTAAGTGGAAGCAAAGTTTAAGTTTTAGTTGTCAAAATCTGATCTTTCTTTATATATGTACAGATATTAATCCAGATGCATACATTTTCACGTTACTGTTATAACCAAATAAAGCTTTTTCTCCATTTCTGAAATTTGCGAAAATATAAATTTGTACTGCACTATGTATTAGAAAAAACATTGTATAAAAGCAAATGGCGTTGTTTTCATGCAAGTGGATGCTAACATTCTTCTAAAAGCAGAAGTGGGTATTTTTATTCACAAAATGTTACTTTTTCCCTATAGTGATGAGTAAATTGGGGCCTGTTATTATCTTGGCTTCAAACAGGGCCTTTAACACTTCCAGTCTCATTATTCAGAAGTTGAAACTGATGGTGGCTGAGCTATCAACAAAAGACATGGTGCCACGGTACTCGGGACGTTAAATGGATTTGGAATTCGTAAACATCCGTCAATGACTTTCCTACTGCTTTAGCTTTACACCTTATCTTGAACAGGATATATAACCAATAGAAAATGATCAACTATCTGATAAAAACATTTTAATACAGAAAAGGAGCTAATACTGAAAACAGCATCTCTGAGAATAAGAACCGGTCTTGCAATCTTCAGACAGAGCTCTCCAAGGGTATTCTTGCAGCCCTGCGCTTTAAAATGCACCATATTCTGTTGTCTCCTAGTTTTATTTCCATACATACATATATATATTTATAGCACTCCCACTGTGGCAAAGAGAGTTATATATAACATCTAAGGGGGGGGAGCAAAAACACCACAAGCTTTAAAAAGTTGATTTACAAAAGGAAAGCACACTTAGGTGCGATTCAGAAAACAAAAAGTCTGTTCTCAGTTCTTTTCCTGTGCTTGGAAGAATTCTGCTCAGTTTATAGCCCTTATTTCTCAGAATGATACTCCCTTCACAGGTAGCCAACAAATACCCACTTTGCAAATAAAATTCCCATAGGGTTACAATTCTTGTAGGGCTCCAGGGCTACCAAGCCCAGCCCGGCTCCAGAGGCAGAGCCCAGCAGCCCCACTATCCGATATTTCACTGCTGTCTCTGCTGCATGACCTGGTGGCAAAGTACATGTCATCTCTCCCCCCGAGAGCTGCCCACATACAGGAAAGTGTCTGACCTCAGTTTCTGGTTATTCCGTTGGCTTGAATGAAAGAAAACCTGCACTACGGTTCTGAAGATCTTCCCTTCAAATTCTGCTGATTGAATAAGTGAGAAAAACAGTATGTGACAGTATCAGAATGGCTTCAAAGGAAGCTTTAATTCTTACACCTCCAAACTTCCAAAAGCTCGACTGCACAATTCCCTTCTAGTGAAACTTTTGTTACATTGACTTACAACAGAAATCCCAAACTTACAACTTTCCAAGGTTTTCATGTAAGGAGAAAGGCTTCCTTTTTGGTCCTTACCATATATACTCCAATGCACGACATGTTTTTTCTGTAAAATGGTGACAAAAAGACTGTCTGTTCAAGTAACGCGTATACCCTGGAAGAACTATAATACCATTCACAACTGATTGTGCTGACCAGTTAATTAAAACTGAACAGCGTTTATGATATGAAACAATAGGTAGAGAAGCGACTTTTGGGTTGCTGCTGCTAAGTATTTTACCATTTGTTTTCATCCTGGTTACTAGAAGCTACCCCTTTCAGCACAGGAGAGGCCGTTTCATAGAATTATAGAATCATAGAATCACCTAGGTTGGAAGGGACCTTTGAGATCATCAACTCCAACCATCAACCTAACACTGCCAAAAACCACCTCTGAACCATGTTCCTCAGCACCACGTCTACCAGCCTTTTAAATACCTCCAGGGGTGGCAATTCCACCACTTCCCTGAGCAGCCTGTTTCAAGGCTGTTTCGTCACAGGGACATTTCGTTTCATAAATAAGCACAAAAGCAGTGAGTAGTAGGTTGTAGTGGTGGTGGCAGAAGAATGGAAGATGCTGTTGATAGCGCTCTGCTCAGGTTCCTTACTCTAAAAAAAAAAAAAAAAAAAAAAAAGTAGCCTTATTTGGAACACACTCAGCTCTCCGTACATGTGCCTACCACAAATTCTCCACCAGACTCTGACCTATTTGGCAGACTCAGAAGAGTTGTCAGAACGATTGAGTTACATAGATTAAGCTGGCCTTGACCCAGCCAACATAAATTCCACCTAAATACTTGTGCCTCTCCTTGTTATTGGTTGCCTCTAGTCTCACCTCTGCCAAGAAAGTCAGAACCAGTCCCCACCATCAGGAACAGGCAGTTCCTGGGTGAGGGCACTCACTCCTCACTCCTGCTCAACTTGCGAAGAAATATTAAAGATTAATTTGGACAAAGAAAAAAAAAAAACACAACAAACCTTAGAAGCAGCATCAGCTGCTCCTGTAGGTGTTTTAAATTATTTTTAAAAAGTAAAAAAATACCTGTTTGTATCATATAAAACATCTCTATTCTTCAGAAGACAAACAGATGTCACTTCAGCTCCAACCATCTCACTGGTCCAAGTCAGCCCAGCTGAACACAAAGTTTGTCCGATCAAAACTCGTTTCCTGGGTTAAGGCAACCCAGACTCTCTTGGTTAGCTTGGTGATTCTCCCTGTACCCTCAACAGTTAAGAGGGGACCACATCAGCATTTAGACGAAACTTCATCAAAGCTTTCCTGACAAACACTTGCATAGCACTGCAAGGGAATTCGCACTCCTATGTGTACCCTGTTCTTAAATTAAGGTATTTTCTACTTTCCAAGAGGCTAAATTCTTATAGGAGACTGTCTTTTACCAAGTTCTAGATAGGCTGTTTTCATTGGTTTTAGCTTGTACCAGAAAAGACCAGCACCTGAGTTACATATATCTAAGAAAAGACCAAGGCGAGTAACAACATCAAAATCAGTCTGAAATCTCATTAATTCTTTCACAAAGTGGTGCTACAGTTAAAAATGCCGAAGAGATTAAATTTTTTTTTTATTTTAAATTAATAGGATATTGTTTAAATTAGGTAAGAAATTGACAGCACCTTTTGTTACAGAATAATGTACACTTTAGGAAAGCACCTCAAAACAACATATGCATTTCATTTACTTCTAGAATTAGAGATCACCAGAAATTAGAGGTGGATGTACATATATATGTATATAAATACATAATTATGTGCATAATTCCTCATAATGAGAACCGTATATATGTATTGTAACAAATTTTGACTTGGCAGCCAGTATACAATCGGGACAGTTATTAGGAAATGAGGCAGCATTTGCCTTTAAGAGATGTTAAGACACCTATAAATCTCACAACTGTGTCCTAGTACATAAGACATTTATTAACTTTATATTAACTCATATACACATGAGTTTTGATAACTGAAAGAAATAACTGACAAACTTGTGAAAAACATCTTTGTTCAGGCTTTTTTTTTAAATGTGTTTGATTTTTGTCATCTGTCTTTTTGGAGCCAGGACTTCTTTATTATTAAGAACCCAGATTTTCAACCCCCTGTTTACAGAGCTCCCACTGAAATCAGGTCAACCCTTTGAAGTAAATGGGATATCTGAACATGAAGGATTTGTGCATTATTTGCAACGAGTTTAGAGATATTTTAATGCGTTATCTGATAATAATTTGAGTGCCCTGATGCAGGTTTTTCAGCTTTCATAAACGGCAGAAACACTTGAAGGTTATTCCTCCTCCCCAAAAAGGCAGCAGAAGCATAATGTACCTATAATATCATTAAAATTATACCAACTTTGTCTTGCTGAAATTATTAGCAGAAAGCAGAGAGTATTTCATTTTGTACTACAGACATCTTAACAACCATTCATTATCCTTTACTATTGTCAACACAACCAATTTTTTAAATACTCTAAAGGGAGAAACAATTAGTGAAAGTTATTACATAATAATTAATATCTTTCTGAGACCAGACTGTTATCCACAGTGAAGAGGGCATACATAATTTATGTAACCTCAAGGAAGCAGAATGAGACAGATGTACCTCGGACTTGGGCGTATTTTCTCCCACTTTTTAGCTACGACCATTTAAAAATAACATTTCAAAAGATTATTCACAGCAAGCAGATTAGTTTTCATGCATATCGCTCGGCAAATCACGCTTGCCTTACTTATGTGTGTGTATCCCAGTAGGGCTGATTGTGCCCTCATTTTATGTCAGGCTCACAGTGACACACAATTATTGCAACCTAAACCTCTTCTGGCGTACACCAGGTTAAAGAAACGCAGAATTTGAGTGGTTTTTCTAGCAGGAGGCTTAGGCCTGAGCAGTATCAAACCATATAACATTAACTGTCCACATTTTCATTTTAAATTGTCTGTTTTCCTCTAGTGGAGTCTCTGAGGTTGTAAAGGCTCCACAAATTAACCAAAAGGGACAACACTCTTGTATTTGCCATTACACTGTGTATTGTTAAGTAAATAACTAGTTAGTTAATCTTCAAGAAGGTGCTTCATTGTGGCAGAAGTCTGGTCTATCACTGTTAATAAAACCTGACCATCTCCTAAAGAAGCTTTTGGCTCCCACAACTGAATATCCCTCGGAAAGGACTTTATGTTTACCATGCCTCATAGAGTGATGATGTCCCCAGGTTTACCCGTTTCCCTGGCTTTTTTTTTTGTATTTGCCCCAGGCGTGTGGAACTTTTGCTAGGGTTGACTTTGTCAATGCACAGTCGGCTGGACATGCATCACTTTGGATTTCTTGCCTTTCAGCGGCATTACCTCAGATTGGTAGAGGAGGCCTCATGCTGGTCTAATTCCAGGAATAATTCCAAACAGACATCTCAGCTGTTCTCCTTGGGAAGACAGGTCACTAGCCATACACTGCTCTGAAACATAGAATTATTAAGTGCATTAGAAAAAAATGTTTGCTGTAAAGCATGCTCATTTTTCTACTTTAAATAAGACCTTAAAGGACAAAACCTCCTCTCTCTCATCCAATGTTCAATACACTGATGCAGATGTGCACTGATCTACCAAGAGAAGATGCATCATTCATTTTACAGGTAGCATGACACAGAAATAATGACGCAATAATGTTTTGGATATTTTGCTCTTTAACATTCTTGTCATAACAAATTCATTTATATTAGAGTAAAAGGACAAGTGCAGTAGCAACATCAAGTGTCTTAAGTATATGAACAGCACTGGAAAGCCCCTAGTTTTAACCCCAGTTCTGATAATATCTCATAATTGACCTCTAGTAAACTCTTCACCTCTGTGTATACCTCTGTGCCTGTGAAAAGGGAATAAAAAGATAATTTACTCTTTGCCACAGTGACTGATTGTGAGGCTTATTACCTCAAAGTAGGTGTACTGTTTTAAGTAATTATGTAATAGGTATTGCTATTAGTGGAAGTTCATGCAAGAAATCTCTTTTAGAAATATATTTGCTGGGCATAAAATCATCTTAGAGCATGAGTAATTTATAAGATAATTTTGCAGGACTGAGCAGCATCTGTTTAGCTCATATTTTTTTTGTACAGGGCTTGGTAGCATTTTACCAGCTGAAGCCCCAAACTACCTGTATCTAACCAAGGAGACCAGAATAAACTCTTTCAAGTGCACGGACACAAACAATCTAGATATTCTGGGCTACACTGAAACTGTCCCATTGTGTCTTGAGTTCATATTTGAGCTCGGACTTCCTTGACCATTTCCATGGACCAGGTGATAGTTTGCAGCTTCATTTTGGTCTGAAATAGTCTCATTTCTCCATCACTAGAGCACACCACACATCATAGGATGGCGGCTGACTCGTGCCCTCAGGCAGCCAGGACAGGGCAGATCAAGCCACTGGCACGATATTTAGTTCCACCCTCACTAGCCTAAGTGTCCGAAGACCCACACAAGGCTTACCTGCCTTTAGCACTAGACCTAAAATATCAGTAGTCTTGCAGGTAGCCCCTGCAGAACTGGGAAAAAGGGATGGAGACTTTGCTTCAAGCATGTGAGCACCCAACTTCCAGTGGTCCGTCCATCTGACGGCACCAAAACTCCTTCCCAAATCTGACAGAGTCCATCCCGCATGCATAAAGCAGAATCGCATCAAGCACACCAGCTAAATAAAAGAAGGAAGCAGGCTACTGAAATGTACCTGCTAATTAGCTTTGGTGTTTTAAAGGAAAATACTCAGCCATGATCCAAGTCTGTATATAGGGAGCCGTGAAGTCTGGTAGATACACTCTAGTCCTAGACAAAGTTTTGTCTTCTTTATGATCAAGAAAAATCACATGCTTCAATTCTTTCATCTGGAAAGCAAGAATGATACCTTCCTCTGGAAAGAAGTTCGAGGACCAAATTGAAAAGCTGACATAGGAGAGCTAAGAATAATTACTATCTATACTTTTCATGCACTGGGGACAGATTTGTATGTGAATAGCAACTTTACACAGGAAAGCACTTTACACTTTTGGTCCATTGCAGAATTTTTAACACAGAAAGACATGAATCCACTTATTTATGTAGGATAGATGATTCTTCCCTGCTTTGTAGAAGCAGCAGTATCCAACAGTTTCCCCAGTACTTTTAGTTTTCCCCCTTCTGAGGTCATTTATTTATAACTGTTCAAATTATTTAATTATCTCCATTCATGTATACTGAATCAGCATACACAAAATCGAAAATATTACTGTTAATTGTGGCCCAGCGTTGAGCCTTAGAAAGACATACAACAGAGATGTAAATATGCAGGAAAATTTCGGGTTGAGAAATATTCTTTTTAGAGTTTGGATTAATGTAAGTGACATGAGAGAGTAGATCTTTCCCAGCACTCATTAGATAAAATTATCAGGACATGCAACATTACGTGTGAATATTGCCTTAACGCAATACTTGTATCCTTTGTATGCCTGGGTGAAAAATACACTTCTGATACAAGGAGTGCAGAATTATTTTATGACTGTGGTTAGCACAAGTTGCCATGCTGAAGTTGTGACAAAGTTCAGACTGTCTAAAGAAAAGAGAGATGGAAAGACATTTATCATTTATTGCTTTGAGTCGGTACCATTAATAATCTCAAGACATTTGATGAAGCTAGGTAAAATACCTTTTTTAAAATTTCAAAGATATGTAAGTGTACTATAGGCAAAGATATTCATTATCTATATCCTCCAGATATTGCCATTCTCTGAAGTTAAGTAAATTTGTTTTGCATTTTAAAAGTAAGTATATAAAATACAAAAGCACATTTTTGCAGAAAACACTTCTCAGAAGTGCTTTGCTAATCATTTTAAAAAACATACTCATTGCTGGCTTTTTTTTTTTTTACCTTAAAAAAGGAACCACATCCAAAAACTGCATTACAGATTTAGGAGCTGTTAATCCTTCACCGCGCTAATTTGCCTCTGTATTAGATTAAAGTTTCTTACCCACTGGCTCTGTCTTTCAGGTTGCAATGCAAGACATGTTTGTTGCCCTGTGCTGGCAGAACTGCCGTTAAGAATAAGGTATTGTACATTCCTGATGTAGCTACTCCATAAGGTCACCTCCCCCATTGGAGCTCAATGGCATGACTAATGCACGTGAAGTTGAGCGTGTGCGTTAGGCCTGGAGCCAGCAAACATTAGCACAGGGGCAGGGAAGCAAATCCGTGCAGATCCACGCTCATTCCAGCATGGGAAGGCAGGAACCTGCCACTATTGGAGCCAAAGCGTTTACAGGACAGGGACCTCTAAAAGCAATTAAAGCACAAAATGCTTCAGCTCTGCTTGCATAAAGAAACAAACAAAAAAGCTGTTTTCTCCATTTCACCTGGTTTCCCAAACTGTCATTGCAAATAATGACAAAACAATAAGACTGCTTTCTTTATCATCTGTCACTCAAAATGGAAAACAGCCAGATATACTTTCTATAGAAAAACAGAGGACCATTCAACAGGAGCATCCCAAACTCACTCACTCTGTGGGAAGCAGCTTGGAAATGCAGGTCAAATCACAAACGTGACATTCTGTTATTTTGTTATGTTTATCGTTCTCAAATAACCCCTATCAATCTATCACACTACACAGAGCACCTTCTGACTGCAGTCCTCACAAACGTGCTCCAGTGTCTTACTCCTGAAAATAAATTATTATCTATTGGGAGCAAATGCTTCTTCAGGCCAAGCTGTGTTGGGGTTACACCTGAGCAAGGGCTATCCATAGCCATAGTCACAGATGTGACTAAAAGGCCTTGTAAGAGGAATTCAACAAACAAGACCTCAGTGCTGCAGTATCTGTGTTTAATGTTATGCGTGTGAGTCATCTAACTACCCTGAAGGGGATTCTTGCATGCATAAGTATTTGCAAAATGGAAAATGACATATTTTTGATACACTGGAACAGAATTCAGTTTATGTCTCAATCTCTTATAGCTGTTTGGGGTTTTTTTCCACTGATTCACATGATGTTATTCCTAGTCTTTAGTCTGGTGACATAAACTATATAACCAGGACAACAGGGTTGATTTGGGTTCATTCTTTCTACCAAAAATAAAAAAAATAAAAAAAAAAAAGAGAGAGAGATAGATAAGGAAATTGGGACCATTCAGTAGATCAGAAGATACATATGGTAAAGAATTTTCAAAGCTGATCTTGTATATGTTTATATATGTAAGTGTAACAGGTACGCATATATTTATACAGGTTCATACATGCACACAGTAGGTGTACATGCTAGATTCCAAAATATTACAGTTTCTCTCTCATGTAAAGGAGAGACAGACGCATAGAAAAAGATTTATTCCACTTACTGGCAGCATTTAAGGGATTGCTAACTTTTTATGACATTGTCCTGCTATGTACTCAGTGAAGAAAATTAAGTTTCTAATAATTTTTTGTTAGAGTATGAAAATCAATTTCTTGAAAAGTCGAATTCTTATTACAACTTCAAACTTCAGAGAACACAGTGCAGTCAAAATCAATATTTTCCCCACAGATTGTCAGGCTTTTAAAAGAAAGTGTTTATAAAGCTCCTTGACTAAACACAAAAACAATTTTTAAAACTTGATTCAGGTCACACGAAAAGACTGTCTTCTATTTTAGCTGCAAGACCAATGTAACAGATCCTAGCAAGAAAGAAATGATAAATAAGCTGGAACTGCAACTATGAGAAATGCAAGCTTGTAATTTTTAAGACCGACTTAAGCAAAAAATCTGAATATTTTCCATACCAAAGGAAGCAACTTTCCCATTTCAATGAAGGCATTAAAAGAGCCCTGTCCAGGCTGCTTAGCAAGGGGTGCTCCGATACCTGCAGGTTCCTGAGGGAGTTGCATGACTCATATCTCCATCCCCAGGGCAAAGGCCCCTTCAGCATCCTCCGGTATGTCAACACCCCGCTGCTGCTGCTGCAGACACTGAGCCTCCTTTGGAGCTCATTCTTGCTCTGACAGCAGCCTCGGACCCTCACTGAGATCCATCTTTCCACGTTTCCACCTCCTTGCAGCAGCCCGGCTCCTGGTGAGCCCCATTACCCAGGAGATGCGGCCTTCAGGCACTGCACATCATCTCCCACCGCATTCTCTGGCTCAGAACATCCCTCCTTCCCCTTCCAACTTTCCAAAATGCATTTTCAAGATGGCACCACAATTCCGCGTGCAAATAATCCCCTCGAGCACCTGTGCCATGTTTCTCAACATCTCTTGTCTGCTTACCCTGAAAATGCAAGAAAAGTGATCTTAAAACCCCTGAAAATAAAGTGTCAACTCCTAATGATATGACTGATCTTATTTTTTTTACTATTATATCTACAGTAACATTAAAAGCAAAATAATATGATGCATAGATAATTACTGTAAGGAAAAAGCAAGCATTAATGTATTAATGCTTGAAAATCTGGTTTCTAGAAGTTCTGTGTGCTTCCATTTATTTCAGCAGCAAGAAGGAGTGCTTATCATTTCTGAAAATATGGATGACAGTGGACAAGAAGTTTGAAGGAAGATTTTCAATGCAATATGGCGCGCGGGGAAGGGGGAAGCTGTCCCATCTTTGTATCTTTGGCTTGCCACAGAATGTCGTCAAGTCACAGGCTTGAGAAGTACTATTTCTTTTCTGTGGAGGATGGAAGACACTAAAAATCTCACCAATTGTGTGTTCTCTACTGCAAAACTTCAGTAGCAAAATATTACCAAGTTGCAAATAACACTAAAATAGAGGACTGCATGGGAAAAGTTTGCAATATCTCCTGTAAAAGCACGGATTGTACCAAGTAAACCAGACTACAATTTTTAAAGTTGTAACCAGTAGGCTAGGAAAAGAGCTGTTCAGGGATCTGTACTTCTCTGTAGTCAAACGGAGACAAATAGAGCTCGTATTTCATAAACTAAGTAAAGTTGGGCCATGTCAGTGACTGAGATAAGAGATAGGTGATACCAAAGGTTGTTTTTATGCATCAGCACTGGCATGCTTCTGCATAAGCGAGCATTAAAGTAACCATTCAAGTGAGCAGTCGGTTGCACTCTTTGACAGAAATATGTCTTTGCTGAGAAGAAAATCCAGTTCCTATCACTCTGTTGGTTGAAAAAAGCATAATAGTGAGTAGTATGAAAGTCACCACCTGGTATGAATATACACAGTACTCTCAGTTTTTCCTATTCATCCAGTACTTACATCAATTATAAGTTTAAAATTCATAGTTTGATTTCATGAGAATACATTTTAAGTCACACAAATTTTCCCATCGTGGAGTCCATTGCAAATATTGACTCGGATTTTGCAATTGCTCACAGGATCCCACAGTTGATAAATCAGTCCCTATTCTGATCTGCTTACTAGACTGAAACATCTTCGGGGAGGGTAAAAAACAATCACTGCTTAATTGGATAAAGTAAAAAACTGTCCCTTTCCACAGTGCTATGCAAGTCTGCAGGAGAATAACTTCAGTGGTTGATGACGAACTCCTGCACAAGAGGTCTGAACACCGGAGAGACCCATTCCCATAAGAAGGTGGTAGCAGAATTCCATGTAGCTGAGTAGTAGGATCCAGTAGGTGAAGAAACACAAACAAGAAAATATGTGAAGAAAATAAAAAAGATGTGGTTGTTATCTGGCAATGCAGTTGGCAAGAGAACGTGCGTCCCCGTGGGATTTTCTCTCTTTGGGGCTGTGCTTCTCATTTTTCAAAGAAATAATTCAATCTGTTTTAAGATAAGTGTGAGTAGTTTCGGATAAATGGAGGAATACAATCTCAACTTCTCAATTAAGACTTTGTAGAAAGGCATTAAGGTAGCTAGGAACTATGGCAAGAGATTTCTCTATTCCATATACAAGGATATCATCAAACCTAAAACTAAGTTTATAGAGGAAAGTTTTGACATAAATTTTCTGTAGTCTCAAACAAAAGAGAAAGATAATAAAGGTGCTAAAGTGTACTATTTTACCAAATTCACTTTCAAATAACAATGATTTTGTTGGAGGCTGTTTTATCAGTGGGTGTATTTGGCAAAAATGTCAAAGCACAAGATCTTCAAAATAATTAAATATTTTTTAAAATATAGTTTTTTCTTTAACTAAATGAACTACAAAATCGTATATTTTGTTAACGTTTATTGCATAGTCTAAGGACACAGGAGAATTCTGGTACAAAAATATCTGTAAAACAAATTGGTTTCCCTTCTAATAACGGAGGCCTTTTTTGCCAAACTGTTAAGTGATGATAATTTAAAGATATTGCTCACAGGCTGGGGGAGCCATAAAAGTGCATAGGCCTCTGTCTGGAGATAGTACAACACAGGCCTCAGGCAAGTAGCAGAAGAAAATCTAGATATCAGTGGAACAAATAAATGTCTTCTTGTAAAATTGAGAGATACTTATGTCAGGTCAAATAAAAAATAAAACCAAGGCAGTTCCCAAAGGAGTTGCAGAAGGTAATAAAAGATAGCAACAGAACTAGGGCTAAAACCAGAAGGTGTTCTTCTCAGACCTGTTTCCATGCAAGATCAGAAAGAACATGGAAAATAGGTGGGTTTTTTTCTGATAAATCAAATGAAAATGGCTCTTGACTGAACTTCACCTCTTGTCATTCTTTCAACCCAGGATCACTGGATGCACGACCAACACTTCTTCTACCTTCCTTTCATCAAATAACCTTTCACAGCGAAGTAGACTCACCTTCAGATTCAATATGCACATCAGCCTAAAAACTCTGAGGATACTTTCAACAGAGAGGAATAGATATATGTATATACTTATCTAGCAAACAGCTTTGACAGAGCTTATAAAAAGGCACCCATAACACTTGAGCAAATAACTGTTAATTTGCAGATACAGTTCAAAATCTAGCCCAGACTGATCGCAAATATTTCTGCAGTTCATTTCAAACAGATTAGTCATTGCTAGGCTTCAGCATCCTAAATCATTCTTTGCGCGTATTTTTTCAGCTGAGCAGTATTTGCACATACAGGGGAATTCCTGCTGCTTCCTCCACTCAAAATGAAGCCTTCATCTAATTAATTTCTACTTACTAACTTACTTGAAGCCCAAGCTACATTCAATGTTGAAGTACAAAGCATATTGAAAATTGCAGATTTTTTTGCCCTATTGGAATTTCAGGAAAAAACTAATAGTACTACTGTTTTTCTACTAAGAATGCATAATTTTTTTAAAGTTAGTAATTATATTTCCAAATTAAACATTTTATTTTCACATAGAAGTTTACTTTTACTACAATCTCAACACAAGTTTGAGAACGGGATAAAAGGAGAGGAGAGATGCAAACCTCATGGCAAAAAACTGCAGCTATTTAGCAAAAGTGAGTTTGCCTTAGGGTTGATTATTTCGATGTTCGTAACTTACAAAATAAATATACTCCCAAGCATTCGAAAAGATCACCCGCATTGCTTTGATTTTAATGCCAAAAACTGGATTTTGGCCAGAGCTCCTGCTGAGGAGGAGGTGGGCGTTTCATCACTCAGTTCACTGAAGATGCTCTATGCAAATGGAAAGGAGTAGACAAAATGATGCAGACGAGGAGGGGAGCAGCCAGCCAGGGCACCAAGGGTAACATCACGAATAGAAAAGGGAGAGCAGAGGCAGGTCAAATGTCTAGGTCAAATAAGGTAGGACAATGTTATGGAGAGGTTGGAATACAAAGGCAAAAGACTTAAATTTAAACGGAAGGTGCTGAATTTGAGAGACCTGCAGCATTTTGCATGACGTGCCCAGCACGTTGCAGAACTGAACTTGAAGACTAAATTTTCATCAATGGTAGGACATTGTGCATTAGTAATGACTGCAGAATTAGGTTCCAAGTGTTTGGGATTGGATCTGTATCCAGATACACAGATGTTCCGAGTGTTTGGGATTGTATCATACTGTATAAGATGATACAGTATGATTGTCAGAGTATTATCATTATATAAAAGTATCTGAATGAAATGAAGTAAAGGAAAATGTAAGCTGAACAAAAGGAAAATGTTCCTAATGGTGAATCCTACTAGACTGTTGAAAAGTTTCCCCGGGGAAACAGTGGACTCCTGTTCTTTGCAAGACAAAAGACTGAAGAATATACTTTAAGGAACAATCCTATAGTGGCATAGAAAACTATTAGATAACCTATTAGGTCTTCACCATCTTTGATTTCTGTGGAACTGAATAGAGCCAGAGCAATAGAGTACCAGTAAAAAAAAGTCAAATATAATTTCGGCAAAAACCTTACTCCATTAACATTGGTATGACCCATGAAAATGTAGGTAGGTACGTCTCTGTTACCTTGGCGGAAGTACCATAAATGCCAATATTGGTACTTTTGCAAATATATATTCATGCAGGTTTCCTAGTCTAGGACAAACTACATATCTGTTTTGAAAACTCCTAGCCTTGTGAAATAAGAAACAATAGGTCATAATATAGGTAACAAAACAAGATAGCAAGATAATACTGCACGCCATGTAGGACAAGTATTGAATCAGAATATAAGGCATTTGCATGAAAGCACAATCCAATGTGTGAGAGTAATCCACTGCATTAACTTTCTCTGTGCAAAATACTGTTCTACATTGATAGCGACCCTGAAGAAAAAGCCCTAATAAAAACCCTATCTGATCATTATTGCATACATTTTTTTGTCTTGAGTGTTTTCTGTGTAATTTTGAACATTAGTTTCTCACAGAATACCACGAAAAAATATTTTTAAAAAGTTTGCTGTGCTAATGAATATCAATTAAAATAGTCGGTCATGTAATACAACATGAAGCAACAGATTAGTTTTGGTGCAAAGTCCAGCAACTGGAATAATGTTATTCCTGGATCTGCAGGTTCGCAACCAGGAGCCTCAAAAAAAAGAGTAAACAGTGTGAAAAGCAGCACTGCTGAGCTGCATTTCATCACTGTCACTGTCCTGATCTATGAAAGGAAAGTAAAAGAAAGTTGCACTCTGCCTTCCATTCTCAAAAAAAAAAAAAAGCCCTACAGTATCGGAAGGAGAAAAGGATTTGCTACACGGAACTATTACCACCCTGTTCTTCGGTGTGCGGTTTTTATTTTGATAGCACTCTTCGCTCGAACAACTTAAGGAAGGTGAAGTAAAACTCATTTGGTCCCGTGCCTGCGCTCAAAACGACAAGGGTATGAGCAGGGAAGGGTTAAGATCAACAGTCGGGACTAAAAAAGTCACACAAGCAATGCAAGGGCCTGATTGCTGTTACAGCTGGAAACCTCTACAATGGCACTGTGTCCGCCATTCATCCTGCGCTGGCCTTTTCTAATAATGCTTAGTCATGTATTTCGGAAAGTACCGCGAAGAAAATTTCAGGGTTCTTCCCTGTAAGGGGGTGGAGGTGCCTTCGCCACATGGCACTGCTCTGTGCAGTGCATCTGAAAACCACAGCCGATAATCTGTATTTAATGGGACAAGCTCAGCTCTCTTCCATAGTCGTTGAATTTCATTTTCAACACCTTCTTTTAATTAGAAGTTTGCAGACAGCATTGCAGTGCCCTCCTGGTTTGCTGTATTCAATTTGGGAAGCATTAATTTTTCCCGTCACTGATGTTGTGTTTATATTCTGTGTAGTGGCGTAGAGGGGAAAATATCTCTTAAAACAGGGCCTGAGACTAAATGTTTTTAACATACTGATTTCCTTATTGCTGTTATCTTCATTGAAGGTATTATTTATGATTCCAGTACAATCCTATAATAATGGCCTCTGTAGCGCAAAATTATTACAGGAAAGTGCTGTCAATTTTAGTTTCTGAGTTCCTTTATCATTGGAATCTTGTATTTTTATTTCAAAATATATACTTATGTCTTTAAAACGTATTTTAGGTTTTAAGAAGAAATGTCTAATCCCTCTGCATACAGCAAAACTAAAGTCCAGAAACCGAGCCAGTGCAGCTGAAAACAAGTAAATGGCATATTCAGGTACAACATCTGTTATTGGCTCCCTCCACCTCTCACCATGTAAGTCATAATGCTTCAGAATGTCTTGCATTCAAGAAAATTTATATAGCAACCTAAAAGGTCCTTGGCTGACTTGGCCTCTGTGGCTAAACATGTTCCTGAAACTCTTCTTCCACTCTTTCGACGCTGAGCAAACACTTTCTCTCAACATTCAAATCAAAATTAATTCAGCTATTTTGATCAAGAAAGGATAGTGAATGTAGGTAATACAGGGTTAATGGAATTTTTTTTAATGTTAAAGATAATTTACTTAATTTTTTTCTGTTATGTGACAGGGACAAAAGCAAAAAAAAAAAATTATAATATCCCATCGAACCACTGGTGTGATACCAAGCCCAAGCAGGACTTTGGGACTCTTAAGAAAGGATTTGGTTCAGATAACGGTTGTGCTTTCTGGTGTGTGCATGCTGTATGTATTTGATGGTCTGCTGGGTCAGAGGTCTGAGACCCTCAGCAGTCACTTTTAGAGAGAGGGACTCCCTGTGTTCTCACGGAAAACTTAGAGCTCTTCATTCCTTCTTTTTTATTTAGCATATAATGCAGAAAACCCAGATGGAAAATAAGGTCATTACTTCTTAATGAATGGGAAGCATATAGTAACAAAAATAATGTTTGTTGGATCTTAAATTGAGCCCAGTTTGAGAGACATGACTTTGGAATTTAGAGTCTAATTAAGAAGACATCCTAAAACTAGCAATGAGATGGCTATAATGTCCTATTAGTCTGTATATTTGTGCGTAGGCAGACATGATTAATAAAGCTTAGGTTTATATATCTTTTTATTGGAACTGAACTTTTAATCATGCCAGGGAACTATAGCAGAATGTTAAGAAAAGCCTTTTATGACATCGCTACCAATTCATTACATTATTTTGATAACAAAAGAGCTGAAATTATTTAGCCCACCTTTAAGATCTTCATGTTCTGTAGTTTCAGAATGAATATGCACATGTTGAGATGATCTTGAGGTGTTTTATACTCTGCAGGGTTGTAAATTTGTCTCACTTTTTACTGCTTCTATGGTGGTTAAGCATACATAAAGTGCACTGCAATTTTGGTCTTGTGATTCTTGTCACAATTGGAAAAGTCTTTAAATAATGATTCCAGCAACACACGGGTTTTCCTAGTCACATAAAGAAGGGCAAGATTTTCACATATTTATGCCAGGTTTTTTATTAAAGGTACTAAACCAATTTGGGACTGTTGGCTGGTGTGACAGATAACCGTATAACCTCATGGCACGAGCGATCTAGACTCAGAGATACTTCACTAACTTAAGAGAAAGATCATCTGCCAGTACTTGAATGAGAAGAGTGGGAAAGTCAAAAGGTGTGCAGAAGAAAGAGGCAGAAGAGCTTCACTGAGACCCAGGGAGAGCGCAAAATGCATATCGGAAGACATAAAGAAAAGAGCTGTGAGAAAATCAGACCAAAAAAACCCCCAAAACAGTAAAAAAAGATACATGCCAAAGACTTGCAGGAGTCTTCCTCTGTCTCAAAAAAAAAAGAGTGGATTAAATTTTACAGAAAAGGACTATAGGTGCACAGCTTACATCAGATTTTACAGAAGAAGGGGCTGTACGCTTTTACAGTGCTCTTACGGATAAAAAGAAAGCTTTATTTTAAAATTCCAATGGAATAATATTTGATGTATCAAATAGTCATACTAAAGAAACATGCCTTGTAAGTAGCCTAAAGAAGCCTTATTTCAGTCACATTTGCTGGTTTAAAACACTGTAGCCCTAAAACTATAAAATTATTGATGTCCTATAAAATTCTTAAGTTTAAGATATCTTCAATTTTTACAACTGAAGGACAACACTGGTTTATGTACTTTATATTAATATAATTTCTCTACTGTTTGGGGGTTTTTTTCATACAAAACCTTTAATCACAATTCCGATTTATTGCTGTCCCAGATCCAGTTTCCATTGGTTCTGTGGGAATTATGTATCCAATGGAAAAAAAGAATAGGAATGGATATCCTGGGTCAGATCATCCTGGCTCTATGGCTGGCCAGCATCGTTTACACAGAAGAAAAACCATTTACACACAAGAATGGCCCATGATGAAGTTACCAGTCCAGAGGAAAAGTTGTGGGTTTTTTCCTTCTAGTTGTTGATTCATTATCTGTGCAGCATATAATTTATAACTTCTCATATATCATAACTGTGGCTACTCAAGTTGTCCAGAGCACGCCTATGGAGCATCATCCTGGCTATTGCTTATGCAAGTGAGTTTCACACATCAATTATGTATCTTAAGAAATATCATTTCCTCTCTTTTGATTTAAAACATTCCTTTCAGTTTTGACCATGATTTCATTCATTAAGAGTAGATTGCCTTACTTTCTGTCGCGGGAGTTACTAGATAACACCCGTGACTTAGTGTTTTATTTTGTTTAGACTGCAAATACTACACACACTGAAAAAATGCCAGTTGTTACTGGATGCATCCTAAGATTTAAACAGATGATATCTCTTCCTAAAACTTACTATTTGCAACTTCATGGGATTTGTTGTTTTACTCATGCAACCATACATGGGTATTTTGAACCAGGTTGTTTAAAGGAGCAGTTGAAACCCCAGTAGTCAAGAACTGAGATACATCAGCATCACTTTGGAGTTTGCATGTCATTAGGTTACCTACACACCATTAATGGACAGGCAGAATTGACATTTTTTACATGTAAGCAAAGGGAATATAATCACGAAGCCAGAACAATAACTGTTGAAACACTGAGTTATACAGAGCACAAATTACAGTTCATTCCAAAGCATTTAATCTGTATCTATAGGTAAAATTTTAATATCAGAAAAATACAAAAGCATTGCAAATTGTAACTGAAAGTGATGATATGAAAAATTAAGTTCTATATTTATTTTGTAAATAATCACAAATCGGTGCAAAATATATTTTCATAGCTTAAAAAGACCTGGGTGTTTGTTTCAGAAAGCTGTCCATATGCATTTCAGTAAGCACCACTCATTTTAGTCCCCACCGGACTCACATTTAATAAAAATATTGTGTTTTCCTCAATTTCTTTGCTCAAAATCATTCACTCCAAAATACAGAGTACTAAAAACCGTGCTTGAATAACATATCTGAATCTCAGCTACATTTACATTGTCATTCTGTGATCCCAGTTCATTGCCAATTGGGTTAGTTGCCATTTTTGTCTACTGAAGCGTTTTCTGGCACTCCCATTATGTTTGCCATGTAAACCCACTGTAAGCCTAATGCCCATAGCATGACACTCTCCCCTACGGGACATTTTGTTATCTCAAAATCTGTGATACGGTTCTATTCAGGATTTTAAATCTCACTTCTCATTTTCCTCTGGACTGCTATATTTATCAAATCATTTTGCCTCCTGTTTTGAAAACGGTTGCTTCCATACTTTCCAAGAGTGCTGGTAGGGTTTTTTATTGGTTCTTTTTTTCTGTAAAACATTGTGCTCGGTTAAAAAATTTGGCTGCTTTCTGCTCAGCAAGGACTTGTGTTTATCTTACTAAAGCAAAGACAGGACTCCCACTTACATCTCCTGGTATAAGCTTTTTATAAACTTCTATTACACCTTTGAAATATCTTCCAGGTTTGTTTCATAGCCCAGTCACCAGTCCATGATGTCTTACATGGTTGGAAGTCTACTTAGGCCAGCCGTGGACATCTGGACATGTATTATCTTCATTAGTATGTATCAATGCCAAGAAAAAAGCAATTAACCAGCATGATAAAAATTTACCATAAAAAAAATAACAAACATTTTTCCATCCAGGACAAGTGTCAGATAGGTGACAGCTGCCTACCAGAATTTGTTTGTGCTTAGAAGCTCCATACTGTGAAACTTATCTCTTTGGGAGCCCAGCAGAGGTTGGTGGTGGATGAGAAGAACTGGAGTGGGGCTATTCAGTTCTCTTTACAAAGCTGCCACTTTGAAAGTGACTAGGATAGCAAAAATCACAGAGTTAAAGAGGTACTCCGTTATTGCTCCATCACTAGATGGAAAACACTTTAAAAATAAAAATACTCCTAGTTAACCTAACTGAAACAAATTAGGCTCAGGAGGGATATATCTTGTCTTCTGCATTTTACTCTGCATATTTTTGTCATGGAAACACTCCTGGCTGTGTAGACTTTGCTGTGGTTTGCTGTCTGGCACAATTTTGTTCACTGGTATATGATGTTTGGGTTTTTTTTTACCCAAAGCTATGGCTATACTAAGCAGAAAAGGCATCATGCCAAATCACCTATCTTATTGATGAATTAGTTAAGGCTCGTGCAATGTTGTGACAGACCACGTAAATGTGCTAAGTATTATTTTTTGGCCATTCCTATAACTGTAAAAAATAGTATTTTGGCTTCTTTCAGAGGTTGCATGCACTCCTACAAAGTCAGTGTGATTCCATCACTTTATTTTGAGAAAGTCAGAAAGCTGCATCCTCTGTGTTTTAGGCTTTCATACATTATGCCCATGAATGACTTAGAGGAGGAAATGGCTCCTCTGCATGCAGCCTCTGCATGCCTAAGGCCACATCTGTCAAAGGCAGACCCATTTTCAGCAAAGCATGCTAGCAGATATACTACAGGAATGAGACTATATGAGATCTCCGTGAGAAGAAATAAGCTGCCATTCCTGAGTGTGAAAAAAAGAGTTAATATTCCCCCCTCTAATACCTCCTCAAATTCAAGGACAGATTATTTTAAAGAGTTTACATTTACATGTGAATTATAAACCAACAACTTATAGGAAATATGTAAATTAGGCAGGCATACAAAACATGACATGAATGTTGAAATTTGTATCTTTAAGAGAAAACCTGGGTGCCCAAGCATGTAACCTTTACAAGCATAAATAAATCTTATGTGAATATACCCTATAAGCTTTTACTTACACTGCTGTAAATCTAAAGTAACTCCTCTGACCTTAATAGCTTTACTCAAGATGTGCCCCTTGTACAGATGAGATTAGAATTTGGCCTTTTAACCTCAATGAAACTTCGTGAGCAAGTAATATACCACGAAAGTCAGGATGGCTGAATCAGGTCCTCCACTTAAAACACAATCACTAGGGAAATGTTTAGACAGTGATTTTCAGAGGAATGTTTAGATCTGTAATTGGGCTTAGTTAAGTCAGGAGCCGTCTTAATTATTTACCAGCAGTGTCCCTAGACAGAATACTGAATTTAGAGTAACTCTGGGGGTACAGTTCTCAGAGTCTGTTTAGTTAAGAAAAATAACGGCGATTTTCTTCTGATCTCTCCTTTTGCCCCAACAACATTCTTCTAGTCTTTAAAATACATGCTGGAATACAGAACAAGGTTAAAGGCAATGCTCTGTCTTTGAGGCCTTCCTCAGGCTGAAGGAGAAACAGAAAAATGTTAGTTTTCAGCTTATGGCCTGAAGAAGACCCAACAGCCAAAACATCACCTTTAACTCTGCTTCTATTTTTGAGTATCCTTTCCATCAACTCTTCTTTCATTCTCCAGCTTTCATACCACTGCCACACCATCAGTACTTCTACTTATCCTATTTTTATGAGGCGCCAGGTTCTTTCTTTCAGAGGAATCTCACAGTGATCCCGATCAGGCAATTGATTTTTTTAGCAGAAACTCCTATTAGAGTCAGTGGGGAATTCTAGTTAAGAATCAATGGCATAACCTGATCCAAAACGCGTGAGTAAGTCTTTGAGAAAAGCAAGTAATGAATGGCACCTTAATGCCAAACTGGACGTTTTGCATAACCCCGAAAAGCAGAACGCTGAAGCATATGAATTGTCTTAATTTTTTGACTACTTTCCAGATACATAGGGGAAAAGAATTAGATTTTAAGTGGATTGAGAAATAGACAGAAAAAACAAACTCATGTCAATTATCCATTATAAGATTTTTGCCACATTCTTTTCCATACATGTCTTGCTTAGTAAAAGAATGCCATTATTGATAAATATTTCCTTTTTATTCTTATTATTTTATAGGTATGAGTTATATTTCTAAATGTTCATAGAACATACTTCTCATTTCAAACAGCTCTTACACCACTGGCATACTGACAATATCATATTTACTGGCATTTATATTCATATTGTATGTTTCAGTATCTTTCTATTAACTACCATAAAAACACTGCCTTGTTTGAAGTACGCTTTTGATTTCCTTTTAAAATTTATAAATTAGATTTATATGTTGATTTATGTATATTGCAGTTTCATTTTTAGATTTTTAAGGTCATCTTAAAAAAAATATTTTAAGATTACTTTTTAAATTGTAACAACTGTTGTTACTTGTGATAGTTACAAAACTCACAATAATGTAACTATGAACTTTTTATTCTCCATACTATTAGATTAAATACAAGAGAATCATCAGAATACCTAAACCACTTTTTTATAAGATGAATTTGGAAACTCAGCTTTGATGCAACATGTATCCAGATGCAATACATTTTTAAAATGTACCTTTAACTTCTAAACTGCATTTATACCTTTCAATTGCCTCTATGCTCGACACTGAAAAAAAATGACTTCACAAAATGTTGTGATACAACTGGAAAAATAATTCTGATCCTCAATTTAGGCTAGTACACTTTAGTTTTAGGTGAACATCTTTCTGACAATATTTTTCTCTTTATTAAGTTAATTGATCAAGCAAATAAGCAGGATTTGTATTTTTTGTTGGGTTGGGTTGGGTTTTTTTGTTTGTGGTTTTTTTTGTAATTAAGGTTCAGAAGAAGTTTTTTAATGAGTAAAAATGACCACCTTTAATTGCTGCAGCAATTTCAGACTTGCAATTAAAAAATCCAGGGACTCTGCTCTTTGTGCCAAAGTCCAGTGCAGGGAAAACCAAATGTTCCCAATGGAGGGATGTAAACTTAAAATTAATGCAGAAATTGAGGTCTACACTACTATCTGTATAGAGTAATAGATGGGGTTTTAGAACTGCGGGCTTGAATTCAATTTCTGCTCATATAGATTACCAGAAACCATTGCTAAAATTAATGGTGATGATTGTGACCGAAATCACTTTTCAAAATAAACAGAGACTTGATCTCGGCTGTTCATTTGTCTAGGCTGAGAATCTGCCAACTTCCTGAGCACGGGAATCAATAGGATTGCTTAAATTACTCATTGTCATAGTAGAAAGAATCTTGCTCTTCATTACTCAGCCACATTTTATCCACACTAGTCACTGATCGTGATTTTATTTCTATTGTCCAAACTGATAAAAGTGATGTTTGAAGTGGATATGTAAGTTGGGGAAATGAAAAACAGTGGAAAAATGCCTCTTAGCTGTTGTTTAACCTAGGCAAGAATATGTTTGCACAATGAAATTAAGACTTAAGTCACATTTCATAGATTATTTCTATTCTAGAGGAAGATAATGTTTTCTTGGATTTAGCAGTTATGATATTATGACTTAGGTTAGGCTAGTTATGCCAGCTAACATGCTCGGTTATCACTTAAATTTCTGTATGTTTCAACTCCTGTTGATTTTTTTCTTCCATTTTAAATCCACCCCCGATTCTTTCCTATGTGAGACATAAGGGTAGTTTCTGTTCTCTAGAAAGCATATGCAACCGTAAAATAATCTAAGTTCAAAAATTTAATACAAAATTCAGTTTCCCATGATGTCTTCTTTTGGCATTTTAAAATCTAATTGCAGGTATTCCCATATTTAAATTTTGCACCATGTCTCCTTAAAAGTCTTGTAATTCTGTTGGGGTTTTCTTCCTTTATGCACCGGTTTGTTTTCAGCATGCAGGCACTTGCAGCTATGCAACTCCAGTCACGTGTCTAGAACTTGGTTAGACAGGAGACGAGACTGCATTCTTCATATAAGAGGAAAGGAATCCCTCCTTCAACACCCATGAAGCAATATTAGAACACAGAGATATAATTCCATAACAATAAACCCAAATATGTTATTTGTTTGGGTTTTTTTCCAGAAGAAAATCAAAACATTTCGGCAAAAATGAAAGTTTTCAACAGGAATTTCTTTTTTTTCCATCAACCTTATTCTCAAACAGTTCCATTCCTATGTCCTTCTCCTTTGGCCTAATTCAATAAAGACACGCTACATGCCCTCAGTGAAAGCAAGAATCCCTCAATAATAGGCAAGTTAGAACCACACGTAGTAAATATCCAGTATATCTGTACTGATACCCTGCAGCTCAAAATTTAGGTTCTGTGCTTGGTTGTTTTATCGTCAATGTTGCAGGACTTTAGATATCCACACAGTGCATTTCAATCTGAGGAGAGAGAAAAGCCACTGCAGTGCTCGCTAGTAAGCAACCAAAAAAAAATATTTACAAAAAGCAAATCCAATACAAACCTTGCCATTTAAAATATATCCAGGACCAGTTTATTCACATACAGAACGGTCACAAATACGAAGTATAATTGCTTGGGTATTTTTATATTATGTCTAGTAAATTAAAGCTTAAGAGTATTTCCTTCTTACTCTGGCAAAGATTTACTCTACTGTGTAATAATTTTTATTTATATGTTTTGTTTAGGATAAAGGGTTCAGCACAGGGAAAGAAAAAGGAATTTTAAGCTCGATTTAGTTGTATGACAGCACCGTTCTCTGCCTCCATGGGGAGCGCACCAGTTAAGCTCTCTTGGATTGACAGGAGATTTGACCACCAGTAACAAAGTTGATTGATTGGCCATCCTGTACGTATTTGTTCATATTCCTATAAATCTGCCTCTGCTGGCAGCCATCTGCAAATCTCCCACCCATCTATTTTGCTGATCTTCTCCACTGGTTCTGGGGTTGCCATTGTCCTTGGTATTAAAGCTCAGAAAGGAACAGTTGGATTTCAGATGCAGCTTGTTCTGTCAGAAATTCCTGATGTCCTACACTAGATTTCACTGATTGCTAGATTTGGGTCAGAAAAGAAATTTCCTTGAGGGCACATTGACTCTGTCTTGAGGTTTTAGTTTATTGTTCTTTCCTCTGCATTTGAGAAGGAAATGGAGGGGCTTTTTGCTGTTGAGTGTCTACCACAAGGTGCTGAAGAGTCTCAGCTTCCATAAAAATTAAAATGAGCATATCACAAAAGGCACTTAGCTTTTTGCAGAGTTGTATCTTTGCGGGTCCTGGGGGGAAAAAAATCACCTGACAAAACCATGAAAGTTTTAAGAACTTCAATATCTACCTAACCTATGCACACCATGGTGTTGGTTGGGCTCTTTTCCCTTCATTACAGATTTTTATTAAAAAAAAAAAAAAGGGGGGGGGGGGCAGGGGAAGGAGCCCTTACAATAATGTATAAAGTATTTGTTATTACTTAATTTAAGAATCTACTTATGAAGACATAAAATCCTCAGCTGAGTCCACCAAAATTAAATTAAAACACATCAAAACAGGACTGGCATTAAACTGTCAAGCTTAGGAATAAGGTAGTCTCACGCACCATGAAACTGACTCTTTCCTTAAGGAAAGTTCTTGCTTGATCCTTGTTTTTGAAGATGAATCTCCTGGATGAACTTGCCGTAAGAGTTCTACCTACATAGGGTTTGTACGAAGGTCAGTCAAGTGCTGTACTTGACCCCAGTGGCAGGGAGATCCAGCACTTAATTGCTTTGATATTTAACTTACTGATAAAGTTGTCACCCTTATCCTGAAATCCAGTTTCAGTTGTGACCCTTACTGAAAGGATGATCACGCAAGTTTATACTCCTGAAAAACACCACTGTATGTCTGAAGTACAAAATCCTTTTCCTAGCTGCCTGGAAGTGAGGTACGCTTTACAACAACCTTCGGGTTAAGAGTTCTCCCTGTCTGCTCCAATAAATTTGCTTAAATTCTCCAGAATCATTACCCTCTGTAGATTTATTTCATTTATTTATCATGTTTTGTTAAAATAAGTGATATCAGGGCTTTCCAAAAGCTGATGGCCTTTCCAAGAATTATTACAGATAAATATTTGAATTTAATTTTATCTTTAACTAAATCAATATCTAGAGGACAGTACATTGCCTTCTAAATGGACATTCATCTAATGCTTCTTGATGTTATTCAGAAGGTCTCCAGGTTTAAAAGATGCAGCTCTGGAATGAATTTCAGGATAAGATGCTTTGAGGAGCTTTAAAAATATTTTTGATCAAATGAGCCACTGACACGTGAGATTGGCTTCCGTAAGATTTAGTTTATCTGAAACTTACTGAAGATGATCTATTTAATTACCAGTCAATCACCAATGCAAATTAGGAGGCTTGATTTCTGTGAATACTTATTAAATAAGTAGCCCTTGGACTGAAGAACACTGACCCTGCATTTTTCTCATTTTACATGAGGTTGGACTCTCCTACACCAAAATATTAGGACTATGAGGATGAATATTTAGTTCTTTATAGTCCTATCACAGTATCTCTTGAAATGTTGGATATGTCAGCTCTTAATTCAAAAGCCAAAGACACCTCTTCTTAAAATGTGCCTTAGTTATTAAAATCAGCTGACGTCTCAAAATAAGTAAGAAGCCTATGTGTAATTGATTAAAATTTATTTTCCTTTCCCAGTTGCCATGCTTTCAACTCCTTCACTTTTCTAACGTCATCATGCTACTAGCTGTCAAGTTGCTGTAGGACTCTCTCTTCACTGAAGATAAGCCAGTTGTCACCTAAATGTGCAGCTCAGACGAGAAAGAAAATCAGTTGCCAGTACTCAGAAGAAAAACACATCACTTCAGAATAAAACTTGATGTCACTTCAGAGCAAAGTCCAAACTGGCTCCCAAGTAGTGCTGAGTACGCTCTTGGTCCATCTACGCTTTGTGGTCATGTCTAAACATAAGACTCATCTTGGCAAAATAATTATACCAGTTGTTCACTAGTTAAAGCATACTAAACATCTTCATTCATAAATGATACTGAACATCAGCTCTTTTCCTTAAACATCCCTGTATAAATAAGCTCAAAGTTAGGCACCTGCAGTACCAACTCAGCTGTGCCCATTACTGACTTAAGCTGATAGCAACAGATAAATTTCCCAGTGAAAACACGGGCATTTAGATTCTTCATGGAGAGTAGAATTTAAAATTAAAAAAAAAAGAAAAAAATCTTTTTAAAGAACAACAATTCTCTCAGGCCTTTTTAAAATATAGAAAATAACTTTTTTAAAAATATATATGTGTCATTCTGGTGAAGTAAGATCCTCTCTCAAGGTCTTGTGAAAGACGATGTTTACACAGTTGAGAGATTTCCCTGCTTTTTAAAAAAAATAATAATCCAAGCAGTCAGCCTGACAATCAAACGTATTTTAAGATTAATTAATAAACACTTATAAAGGATTCGATATGTGAACTGTCCTCTCTCCATATACCTATACCTATACATCATATACATAAACATATACACATACACATACTTACATACATACCTATACTCCATATACACATACATACATGTGCTACACGACATGATGAGAATGCTGTATTACTTGGAATATCTTTGGAAATAAAGATAGGAAAACGGTTTGATTTTCATCCTGATTTATAAGTCAAGATCAACAGACTGGAATATTTCAATTTTTTCTGTTTTAGAATACTGCATAATTTTATATTTTCTTCAGTCACCACTTGAAATTTACATTTTATGGAATATTTTGAATCATAATCAACATGTATAGACAAATTTAAAAATAGATCAGAATCCTTCTCACATCATAACTGGTTAAGGTAGAATTGATGTTATTTCCTTCAGTAGGTTTTCTACCTTTGTGAAAAAAACTTAACTATTTGTTTTGTGAAATATTGATTAAGCTACAGCTAAACCTTCTGTAATCTGGCCCAAATTTATTGTACAGAAAGGCTCATTATCAATTTATGCACACATTTCATACTTAACTTGAAGGGAGAGACTGTGGCAAAAAAAACGAATCATGTCATTTTGTTAAATTTATTCAAAAAATGGAAAAGATATCTCTTTACTTACTAATTAAGTTTCACACCTTAGTATTTTAGAGCAACAGTTTCAGAACTCTACAAGCTTTGTTGCAATAAGCCATTTCTAGCCACATTCACAATATGTTGAATAAAATTTCATCTGGAATTTTAACTATATCTGTGAAAAATAAATTTCACAAATACATAGCAGAATGAGTTTTCATAGCAAAACTGTAACAAAATTGATTTCTTATTGTAACTTACTGTGTAGATATGGTCAATTACTACATAAAGTTAATTATCAGCTTTGCAATACTTCACATTCTGATTGGCTGAAAAGTTTCTAATTTTCTTAATCACTGCACGGTTATTTCTATTTAAGTACATACTCTACAAATCCATTGATGCTGTTTGGCAGAGAGTTAACCAACCAGAGAAGCAGGATGTACGTAATAGCTATGTGGTTATCTTTCAATAATCATACTTCTACCACCACCTAACGTACTTCTTCTTGGGTTGGCTCTGGAATACAAACTTTTCAACCTGTCAGCCTCACCCTATCACTTATTTAAATACTGAAAAATGCATGAAGGAGGAATCCTTCTTCTGTTCTTGTTGCAACGAAAAGGAAAAAAAGGCGAAACGAGGCTAGAAAAATGGGAAAAAAAGGAAAAAAAAAGGTATTGGGTTCTGATCTCGTTTTAAATCATGACAAATCTGAATTAATTCTATTAACCATCACTGGAGACAACCAAAGTCAAAAGGCCAGAATATGCTGTGGTTTGTAAAGGCTGAATTCTAGCACTGATGCCCCCACTGCAGCACGCTCTTCTCCTACCCTTGGTACCCTCAAGGGCAGCAAAGCTCTCATCCCAAAAGCAGCAGCTATGTATTTGCTCTGTGTGTTTACTTCAAATAGCAGAATCCTCCTCTGCATGGGTAAGGACAAAAAGACAGCAAGCATGGGAAAATGTCTAGGAAGGCAGAAACAAGGAGGAGTGGAGTGGGGAGGAGCTGCGAGGCACAGACCCTGAACCAACCCTTTGTGTCATCTAATCCACGCCAACATCCAGGCGGGGTGATGAAACTCAGCACAGCAATATTAGAGCAGACGTGACCACATAAGAAAACACAGATACAGGCCCCAGACCCAGGAGCAGACCCAGGTCTCTCTGCTGCATGTCCAGACCCTTCCACCGAAAAGCCACGTTCCTCCATCCTCCTTCTCGGCCCTGCTGAGCTTTTGGTTATTTCCCCACGCACCCAACTCATAGCTGATACCTCTGACTCCACACACCCCTGAACCTCCCCTTTATATACACCAGAAAATGGAGCTTTCAGAAAGAAACAAACTTCCCTCAATAGCTTCCAATGAAATGAAAAATTCTTTCTAACAGTTCTCAAATGTTTTCCACAGGTTTGTAGTCTCATGTCTTATTTTTCCTTTTTTTTTTACTCTAATTGCCCTCATTTAATAAACTGAAAGATTTTAACACTAATAAAATACTAATGCACCAAACTATTTCTTCTACATATTTACTCTCAACATGAATTTAAGGCTAATGCGTATTATTGAATGTTGGCCTTATCAGCAAGAGGTGATTCACTGACTTTGACAAGCCTATTGGAAATTGTAAGGGGAAAAAAAAGTTAAAATGGAGGTAGGGTTGACAGTTTATATTTTTTTCCTTTTCTTTCATATTTTTTATTTTTAATTTTTTTTTAATTCACATTTTTTTCTCTTATTTAGCAAACAAAGACACCAAGAAATTCTACACTGGGGTGTACTCTCTATGAATATAATTTATCTGCATAATATGTAATATAGTTTACATAGTTTACATATATATACATATTTCTATATACGTATAGATGTATAACTATAAGCTGTGCACAGCAGGGATGTATGCCAATAAGGCACCTAAACCAACTTGGAGACATCATACCAGCTCTTAGGCCATACTGTAAAAGTGCTCGCATTGGTAGCCCGGGCTATATTCTTATTGAACAAGGTGGCTGAACGCTCACATCATGTTGGATGAAATCAGGGCAGGTGCCTCTATAATTAACCTGACCTGGTATTCTGCCAGTGTCTGTTCGGAGACAGTAATTTATAAATTATTTGAGAGCTCAATCATTTTAACTTCCTACAGAGATTCATGAAGAGATATTGATCTTGCACAAGCACAAGCATTGCTCATCATCTTCAACGGAAAGATGCAAGGGTCTTTAAAGGACAATCTCTAGGACATTAAAAAGTACATGTTTTAACCATTGTATTTATAAATATGTGATATGTTCCAATAGACCATAATATAGTGATATGTAATAAGATGTATCTGTAACTTCACCTGCTCACAGAAAAGAATAAATCCGACACTGTCTTGCGGGAAACGGTGAAAAAGGCAAAGGCAGTACATATCTATCTATGTCAAATAAATGGAAGAAATGTGCCTATATCTAATATAACTATACCTTTGGGATCTTCAGCATAAGGCTGTGCATCTTAAACCAACCATTTTCATTTCTGATTTTTAAATTTATATTTCAAACCAGTGTTTGTATTCCTATTACTCCCACGATGGTAGCCAGGCAGCGAACACTATCATGATAGGTCTCTATCGTGTGCTTCTTAAAATGAACGTGCAAATGAACTATAAGGATTTATCTTTAGAAGACATTTTAGTTGAAGGTTTAACTCTAGGCAAAAGAATCACCTGGAATCAAATGACTATATAATCATAAAAATTTAGAGATGAAAAAAGATCTAAGAGCTGATCTAGTCAATCCTCTTAAGTACGCAGTATTGTAACCTGCAATGGGTTCTCTGGAGTATTCTCCACTCTGGGTTTAAATGACTGCGGCAATGGAGTCACCGGTATTTCCTTTGAATTTATCCCACCATCCACCTTCTTACTAGGAATTTTTCCACATATTCCACAGTTTCTTCTCATTTACACAGACCACCATGTCAGCACTGGTCTAATATTGCATTCTGCATTGGGTTATATTGGCCAGGTTTCTGTCAACATTAGAGAAAATTCTGGGTGCATACAAAGAGTGACCAGTTGACACCATCAAGCCTTTGGCAGCTGGGATTACTCCCTATCCAAGCACCTACTCACATTTGCTTTTATCAGTTAGCTCAGTCACTTCTCTCAAGGTTTCCTCCTGAATCAATCCTTCCATTCTGTCACTTTAACAGTTTTCCCCTTTTTTTTCTCTGAATCTCATCAGTTTGACTCATTGCAGGTTTTGGTTTGCTTTTTTTTAATGGCATGCTGTATTCTAGGTAGTCTAATACTGCCACGTGGAAATGATTGGCTCCTAACATGGTGCTTTTAAATATGTGCCATAAAAGGTATTGCTGCTACTTTTTTTTTTTTAATCATATTTTAACCTTGTAATTCGTTTGTTTTCCACTTTCACTCTTAGTTCTCTTCCTATTACTTAGTATCTGTTTCCACTGAGTATTTATTTGCATTTCAGGTATTTTTTTCTCACACGTATTCATTATCTTATTTTTTTTCATGCTAAATCTTATCTTCTGATTTCCAGAAAATATTGCTAACCTGTCTTGATTAGTCTTATTCTTTCACTTTTCCCACAAGTATTTATAGCGTCTCCAAACACAGTAAATTGAGTTGTTTCATTTGCATTATTATTAGTAAATAAGTATATTTAGATTCTGAGTTCAGTATTCATGAAACTAGATGATAAACTTCCTTAAAATCACTAAACCATGTGCAATTAGTTAAGGTTTTTTTTGTTGGTTTTTTTTTTTGTTAAAAATTATTATTTAAAATTGTTCATTTTAAAAATTACTAAAACATTAAAATTACGTATTCCTTTGTTCATTTTTAAGTGAAGTCATCATACAACACCTGAAAGTTCAAACATCCTGTGGTCTTTAACATTCTGTGTAACTGAAGGTTAGTTAAGCACAGGGTTGGGCTTCACCTGAGGGATCAAAACCACAGGGACGAAAACATGGAAAGAACAGGTCAAAATACAGAAGATTGTACCCGTTAATGAGAAATTTTAATTTTATGTTTGATTGGACCAACCTAAAGCCTATGTTTGTTTTAGCAGCTCTTATTTATAGGAGCTGCCTCATTTAAGAGACACCATAGGAAAGTGACGACTGCCTGAAAAAACAGGGACCTTACAGACTGGGCTCAACACATGGCTAATAAATAGTTTGTGCAATATATTTTGATTTGTCGGCTATTTTGGCCTACATTCCTACAGGTATATGCTGCTTGTGAAAACATTGAATACACTGAGGTTTATTTTTTCTTAGGTGAGGGTGGAATAATGTTTTAAACTAAATTAAGAAAGTAAGCATTTGTGTTAAATATAGTGTCTTATGTTTATTGTGTGTGCAACAAGGGAATGTGTCTGCATACAGCACATTATTAGCCAAATGTCCTTAAATGGCTGACTTTCATTTACATTAACTGGCATGTCTTTTTTCCTTCAGTGATATTCTATTTGTTTCGCAGACATTAAGAGACATGAACAAAACTAATGAATATTTCTAAGCAAAATGCTTCAAAATTGTATACTTTCAAAGGGGCAGAAATATTTAATTTCACAAGTGTGCCCTATTTATGCTGAAAATAGAGTATTTCACTGGGAGATCTACATGTTTCATCATCATCTATCAAGAGTGTTTAGAACAGGAGTGGCATCTTTCAAATGCAGCATTTACAAGTCACCACTTGTCATTAAATGTAACTGTATGTTCAAGGGGTTTGTAATAATAGCCTTTAATTAAACTGGGGACTGTTAGAGGGGTTCTGTTGCCCTTTGAAGTTCTTAATTATTAGTTGTATCCAGCCTTTTATGGCGCACTTAAGGTTAAATTAAATAATTAAAATATACCTCCAAGAGAAATGTAAAAACTTTACATGTTTTCATTAAACTTCTGAATTTCAAGGTTTTAAAAATAAAAACATATGTTTTGATTTCCTTGTGTTGGCAAACTAGAATGTTACATACATTAAACAAAAAATGGTAGCTTTTTATGGGAATAATCGCTAAGCATGACGCATGTAAATGAGCTATTTTCTATGCATGGCTGGCAAAAGTGCTAATTAAATAGTTGGTATTCAAGGCTATGCTCGTTCATTGTTTAGTGACATACAAATCCAGCGATGTGTGCCAGCAGACATTTTAAGTTGAATGTTTTCTCCTCTATGCTCTTTGTCATGAAATGGTGGCACCATGATGAGAACACTAGTGTAAGCAAAACACTGAAATATGTTTTAATAATGTTTTAACCATGTAGCGACACTAGCCTAGTTTTCTAATGAATTTTTAATTTCCTTCTTCTTTAAGGATGTTACAAGTTATCACTGATGCATATTAAATCATCTACGTGAGTCATTTTCTCACTAAATTTGCATAAAATAGCTAAATGCTAATGCACCAAATGGGGCTTACTATATATGGTACAGTAAATATGCGCTTGCAGGTTTTCTGCAATCAATCTCCTGTGTTTCATTAGCAGCCAGATAAAGGTCTGTTCCGAAAAGGGAAAAGAAAAACTATTGTGTGTACGCTGCGAACTTACGATGCCTATGATGATTTCTACGCGGTGATTAGAACCCAGTCTAGAATTAGAATTTGCATGAGACTGAAAATAAAGTTCCTTGGCAAGCGCAGCTAAATGGTGCCCCTGAAAACAGCCCAGTGCTGCTAATAAACCACCAGGCAGTTCACTGAGACTTTCCACATTCAGCATTGAGCACTGGGTTTAAAACCCGCATAGCCCATTATTTTAATTTTTGCAGTGCTTGGTGTATCTCTAACTCTCCTTGCTAAACCTGTAGCCACCAAAATCTTGCCAGCTTCTTGCTATTTCTCAGTGCAAGTTAAAAATGCTCTTCTTCTCTTACTGGTACATACACTCACCTACCACCCACACTAACTGTCCCCTTTTCGTCTTCCTGCTATGGGAAATTATATGTATTTGGCCAAAATATATTTGAATTGATAGCACAGTCGCAGTAAGAATGGTGTCACTGCTGCAATGTTATTAATCTAAACAAAAACCTTACATTTAACAATGGAAACTTTGTTCCCTCTTTTTTTTCTTTTTGACATCTGGAACATTATTGTACCTGGTGCAAAAAAAAAGTGTTATTTAAAAATAAATGTATGCTTTGCCCTACAGTTATTTTGAATTAGTCTTGATAAATAATTAAGTAATGCATAATATATAATTTAGATGCAATGGTCTTAAGAATTTGAGTGGTATTTCAACTACAATTATAGTAATTTATTTATCAGTGAAAAATTTACATAATCACACTTCAAAATCCAGTGGACTGGAGAGATATCAGAAGGACACCCAAGAATGTGCGTAATGACTCTGGGCATTAGATTAACTTAATAATGTAGTGATGTGCAAGATGTTACAATATCTAACGTAGCTATATTTGGTGAATCATTTTTAAACGATGAAAGCTAAACATTGTTTTCTCTTTTCAGTTTTATTTTAAGAAAAAGACAAATTTTAAAAGGAGAATAGGAATAGACCACTTTATAGGAAATAAAGAATGGAAATACTAGAATGGAAGAAAATTTAAATATAATTTGCAATAACATTCTGAAGTCTCTATTCTTCTACTACCAGAGGAAACATTTATTTTATTACAATGTCATTAAAGGGTTAGTTGATTCTGTGTAGTTTTTAGACTACATTTTAGACTGTCCCATTGGCCGTCAGTGGTAAAGGACAATGCAGGGAAGAAGTGGAGGATTTCTGTCTTGACAGTAAAAGCAGATGGGTGACAAACTTAACTCACTCCTGGCAACTGCGTCACACTATGGGTCTTCCCTCAGCCCGTGAAGTCTTTTTGAGGCAAATGAGGTAGAGCTTACAGGTACGATGGAGCATAGTGAGCCCACTTCATGATGATGCACATGCAGATACGGACCACGGGTTTTCCAGACTCGAAGTTACACGCACAGGCACAAATGCACTCGGCAAGCTTGCATATGCCAATTGTGTCCATGTATATCCTAATGAAATATATGTAGCTGTCGTACGAACCCAATTTATGCCATTTGCGAATTATGGGAATTTAGAGGAAGACATAAAATTAATATTCATATGTTTGCCAACAATATATTTATGCCCACTGGTAAAATATTTGTACCTCATAAAATCCTCAGTACACAGCTGAACAGTAACCTATATAATGTGTGCTTACACCAATTACAACCATAGAGAAGGAGGCTTTAATGGCCTGTTTGGAAGCAATTTCTTAATATAAAAAAATAAGTGAAGAATTAGCTCTGGCTCCATTTCAGCCCATACTACCACCAGGTTATACTTTCCCATGCACCTACAGCAAATTCTGAGATGCTAGAAGAGCAATTGCTTTCTGCAGCAGAGAACAGCCAAAGACAGTAATTCATACTTTATACAAAAGAGCACTAATTTGACATTTCCTGATGTACCACAACTGCTGCCGAGTTAGACAGGTGAGAAGAAATTGCATATGTGTGATCTCATCCTTGCTGTGCAGGTTTTCTGTCACTGACTCCAGCTTTCTCATGCAAGGTTATTGTGTGTTAGATTCCAATTACATTAAACTATTACTATTATTCTCATGATAATGATATTATTTTATAGCACCCCAAACTCTTGTTTCCTAAAGATAATATTCTACATAACAATGAAAGTGGCGTATTTTTTATGTTAATGTCCCTTTCAGAGAACTGACATTATTAGCAGAATAAATGTAACTTGAAAAGACATCTCTTAAAAAAAGAGTCAGATTTTACAAAAGAATTATATGCTCCTTTTCAGTGGCACAGAGTTTATTCTGGAATTAAAATGATCCCGCTCAGATCATACGGGTCCTTTTACAAAAGGTGAAATGCTGGTCCTATTCGAGTCCGAAGACAGACTGACCAAGCTTTGACCCAAAGCACAGGACATTAATTTTTCTCAACAAATTCTTCTTAGACTCTAAAGAAGACAAATTACTGACCATTTCCCGTAGTTGTTTATTTATGAAGTTCATTTTGACCTAGCTTCTACTTTTTCCATGCTGATGTACAAACTGAAGGTCAAAAAGCTAAGCAGAAGGTGGCTCCTTATCACAGTCTCCTATGCATTGGCAGTTCCCTTACTTTCTTTATCATATGCTTCTGCTGATCCTGCTCACTGCTGCAGCCTTACTCACATGCCACGTGGCTTTTGGCACCATCAAAGCCATAATAGTCTACAAGTCATTATGGAAATGAAGAAGACCCCTGTTTTTATCACATACTGTGCTTCAGCATAGATATTTAAACCATCAGTGTTTAGGAGGAGTGAATGACCTTTACTTTCCAACATTCCATGGCTCAGGTTTCAGTAAGAGCTGAAGGAACTGGAAAAGATGGCAACAAAACATCTACAGCTGGAGCAGCAAGATCAGTTTCAGCTTGTGATTGTTCCTACATTAAATGTGTGTGTATTTACCATTATATAGACTTCAGAATATGGCCTTATGGTGTAGCCCATGCACAAAAATTTCAAAGGCAAGTGGTGGCAGGTATAAAGATGAACAGCATCCCAAATAGCTGGGGTACCAAAGAGTCCTTTCCAAAACATTATTCCTTTAGCTATAAGGCACTCATAACAGGGTCCAAAAACTAGCCTATCCTTACAGCACCAACATGGAGATGACCGCTTCTGAGGGGCTGCTCTCACATCTTGCCAGGAAATTAGCTAACACAAACAACGGTCCAGCCGGGGGGTGAGGGGGGTGGGGAGAGAAAAAGCCATGGCTACAAAGTGAGGGCAGGGCCCTCCGAAGTGCTGTTCCGTGGCCCAGGCGACAGCAGGGTGCAGGTGGCGGCCATGGCGGGGTGAGGGTGGTGGCCATGGTGGGTGGGTCAAGCTCCACCCCACACCCCACCGCAGCCAAGATGGTATCATTAGCCCCGCGCAGCGTGATTTCTCCCTAATCCTTTCGGCAGCTTACAACAAGTTTAAATGTCCATGCATGATGCTATTAACTGGCTTTAGTAACCGCTTAANGGGGTCGGAGGGGGGAGGTTTGGAGCCCCCCCAGCAGAAGAGCACACCGGAGGATGACTACCGATAATAATTACTCGGCAACGGGGTACTTGGGGGGGGTGGGGAAGAAAGGAAGGCTGGCAGCTCCTCCTACGGCAGGCAGCGCTAATTAGCGATAACCGCTAAACAACAATTAACAACCGCCGTTAGCAACGCGGCCCCCGGGGCCGGGCGATGTGCCGGGGGCGGGGTGGCGGGGGGACACAACCCGGGTACCGGCCCCGGACCGCCGCATCCCGGAGCATCCCGGGCCCCGCCGCACCGCCTCCGGTCTCCCGGGAAACACCAATCGGCGCCGCTGGTGGGCGGGGTCAGGCGTGCGGTGGCCCAATGGTCGGCTCCCGGCGGCCTCCGTGGTGGGCGGCCGGCATCTCG
>VWZL01004826.1:62587-77553 GCA_013396915.1 Stercorarius parasiticus
TGGTAGTTCATTAGCCGAGCTTCCGCCAAGTCGGTGTGCTTCGATAATTGATTTCCCAGATCTCCTTCGAGGAATTTGGGTTCTCTCGTATCTCAACAGGCTGCTGGCGGAGAAAAGAGTAACCCGGCTCTTTCGGAGGACGTCTCTTCTGCACCTGCAGGACTTCATCCCTTCTTGTCGGAAAAAAAAAAAACAAACCAAAACAACGAAGTGCTGGGCTTTCTCAGTGAAGAAAGGCTGTGGGCGCACGACTACCAAATATTTATGTTAAATGGTAGCGTGGCCGCCGTGTGCAGTTGCGGAAGCACGCGTGGCGCGTCTGAATCGGGGTAAACCAGAAAAAACTTGGCTGCATCTCCCAGGTCGTAAAACCCGAATATAAATTATTGACGCTCCATCACAAGCCCGAGGTGTCCTTCTTAGCAAAGGTGTCTCTGCTAAAGGGCCTGGCGCGTTTTCCGAGCAGCGTTCTCCTGATAAAATACTTATTAAATGCTTTTCCCTCCACGCCACATCGGGCCGGGCTGGCGGCATCGCATCTCTCCGCCGCGTCCTACGGACGGACGGACAGTTCCCACCCCCCCGGAGCACTCCCCGAGCCGGGAAGCAGCACTTCCCCCCCGAAAATCCCTCCGTTTTGATGCTCACGGCTGTTGACAAAAAGTTTCAGAGCTTCCCCAAGGGCACCTCCCGCGCCGGGGTACCAGGGGCAGCGCTTGTCGGGCAACCCCCACACGCCCCCCGGGAGCACCGGTCAGGGCAGACACAGCACAGCCTCTTGCCCTGACAGCCCCCGCCCGCCCCTGTTTTCTCCCCCAGCTTTTCAGTAGCCATGAGGGAATGAAGGGACAGAGCTACGGCCGAACAGGGGGATGCAAACCCGCCGTCCTCCCCCCGCCAGCTCGGTGNCTCATTTAGTTTGATTTCCCTCGCCCCGCAGGGCACTCGCCCTGCCTGTCCCCTCTCCCTACCCACCCCACGCTGGGTACCCCACGGACCCCCGTGGGTCTGCGTGTCCAACGAGTCCCAATCAGGTGACCAGGCTTGTAATCCAACAGCTTCTATTCGTGTAAATAAGATTTGTCACCTAAGGTAAGAAACTGGGGTGGGGGAGGGGGAGAGACACCGCTGCCCGGCGGGGACGCCCCCCCAGCTTGTCCCGCCGCCGTCCGGGGCTGCTGCCTCCCCCCACCACCCTCGGCCCGGACCCCAACTTTCCCCACCGTGTTTTCAGGAGGTCGGCAAAGGACCGGGACACCGCGGGGGGTGGTGGGGGTACCCCGCCTCGCCCCCGGACAGGTTTCTCCACCCTGGGGACAGCCCCCTCCCCAGGGTACTCACCGCGGTCCCCCCGCTCTGCAGTAGCCCGGGAGAGGCTTCTCCATCCCAGCCCTGCCCGCCCGGCGCCGGGCGGGGAGAAGGGAAGGGAGGGGATGGGGGGAAGAAGCGAGGGGAGCGGCCACGGCTGCTGCCCGACACCGGCCTGCGATTTAGCTCCCCCCTCCCCTTGGCATCTCCCACCCATTCTCCCCCCTTCCGCCTCCCAAATCAGACAGCCGTGGGGGACGGGGACAAGTCCCTCCTTCGGGACACCCCCCGCCCGGCCCAGGGGGACTGGGTTTTGGGGCCAAAAGAGGGAGAAAAGGGGCTCGAGGGCTGCCCCACGCCGCGAGTGGGGCTGCTCCCGGGGCTTAGGTGGGGTAGCGGGCAGCGCTCCCCCGGAGCCTGGCATCACCTCCCATCCTTCCTCTGGTTGCTGTTATTATTATTATTATTCCTACTGATAATTAACGAGGAGGGAGGGCGATGGAGCCGGGCAGAGACTGCCGCAACGCCGGCGGTTCCCGGGGAGATGCAATACCGCAGGCCCTCGTGGTTAATTACCTAGGAGGCTTGATGAGCTGCAGCTCCCTCTCTCGTTACGGGGGCACGCTGGCAGCACACCTGTGTCCGAGGGGCTGGGGGTGGCGAGGGGAGCTCGCCCCGGGCCCCCCTTCAAACTTTCACTGATACAGACGTAATAATTGCCCCTCTGGTTCCTGGATTGAAGATTTATTCGGGGATTTTCTCCCAAAGGTTCATCGAAAATATGTTTGCGTCGATACCCGCCAGGGACGATGCAGCACCAACGCGCCCAGCATCACCCTCCCCCCGTCCCCCATTTTGTAATTGCTACATCTACCGCGATTTGTTAGCGATTTGTACGCCATACATTGCATCACTACAAGCCCCTTTCTCCCTGCCACGCCAAGTGACGGCAAAATATGATTTGCCTTATAGCTAATTGGAGCGGGGCACATCAGCGAGGCTGCGGTTTCTGTAGGGTTGTGCAAATTTCGTGTTTATACAGAGCGAAAGATAGCGAAGACTAATATTTGCCAACGTTTAGGGATGTTTATACCTTATGCATACTATATCCCAATGGACAAATAATGCAACGAGAGATTGTATTAATGACATCGAAATAAAATTAGTAAGTAAGAATTACATTATATTTAAAACCAGATTGCAATAAAATAAAAATAAATGTGTTATGTTCAGAAATTGTCTGTTATTTCCTACCGACTTTGATGTTACATAAAATCATTAAGATAGTAAACACAAGCAGCTAAGTCAGACTAAATTGAGAATTACTGTTATTTAAATTCTCAAAATAGAATCCATCGAATCATGTTGTTCATTCTAATAAGCACGGAAACGTTTTCCTTTTAATTTACTAATTTTCAAAACAGAAACGAAAACATGCCAGAACTGACTCCCATTCAAATCAGAAGGGTTGAACAACCCTCTGCATATTCTTGCTGTAATATGCCACTACCTGAAGCATGGAAAAATGAACAAGAAATCCCCTGAATTTGCCCCCTTTTTTTTTTTTATAATTTTTTTCCTATCCTGTCTATAACCACTGTTATTGATTACATGTACTCACTTTCTCGTATGGACCATCCATTCTCTGGTGTATGCATCTTTCTGAACGCCCTCAAACTTAGGTTTATTCTTTAGAACAGTTACCGGTGCCAGTGTGCACTGGTGTGTCCTTTCCTTTCCTTTCCTTTCCTTTCCTTTCCTTTCCTTTCCTTTCCTTTCCTTTCCTTTCCTTTCCTTTCCTTTCCTTTCCTTTCCTTTCCTTTCCTTTCCTTTCCTTTCCTTTCTATAGGGATACATAAGAGTTGTTTTCTACTTCAAAAACCAGCTAAGCTCTCTCTGGGCAGATCAGCTCCAATGATGTTAGGCATCAGTTGCTGTCGAACTCTAAAAATTCAAATGGGTAAAAAAAAGTGGCTTATTAAGCGTGGAATCGCCACCACGTTAGTTCTAAAGCCACTGAAATCGGTGTAATTGATTTTAAAGAGGTAGAATTTGGCCCAGTTGTTCAAGTTATGAGGGTTTCTGGCTGTTTGTTTTAAAATGTAGCTCTCAAACTCATCTCTTGTTAAACTTATTTATATATACGTGGCAGGTAAAGGCAAGGTATTCAGCTTTTTCGAAGGAATTTAAGGGGGGCGGGGGAGTCTGCTGAAGTTAAAATTGTTTATTCCCAAATTTATCAGATTGTTCCAGTAGTGCAGTTGAACGGGACATAATTATCAGAAGAAAAAGTCTTGCCAAGAGGTTGACGCCATACAAATGGGGATAAAACATTTGAAATCCTGCTTAATTATTCCGGTGAAGTGAAACGCTTTAGTTCTATTTCCGTCTTTCCTCTAGTGGTTTTCCCTCCCCAAAACTGTCCTCGCTGATAGTACACCTGCGTTTCTGAGCAAAAAAAAAGCAGACCATTCCGAAAATCGCCTGTCGGGGCGGTGGGAATCGGGGAGCTCGGTCTGTCCCTGGCACCCCCTGAGGACAATTCGGCTGGAAACAGGACACGCTTCGTCCTCCTCTTCACCAGAGGAAGATGTACTT
The DNA here is from genome assembly GCA_013396915.1 of Stercorarius parasiticus. Classification (NCBI taxonomy): domain Eukaryota; kingdom Metazoa; phylum Chordata; class Aves; order Charadriiformes; family Stercorariidae; genus Stercorarius; species Stercorarius parasiticus. The sequence goes on from VWZL01004826.1 coordinate 66,494, forward strand.
CAGAAATATGAGTATAAAATATGTTATTTTTGTCTTAGTTATTTGAATAACTTCAGGTAGACTCCAGCCCTCAGGCAAAACTTCCATGAGGGGAGGGGACACGTCCCGAGAAGGGTCTCAAAAACAATGGTAGAAATTTTGCTGTGTCCTTTGGAAGTGGATTTTTTTTTTTTTTTTAAGGTCCGAGCGGACTGTTATTATAAAAATGTGCCTCAGCAATTAAACGAGAAGTTCAGAACGTGCCTTGGCTTGACTTGAACTCTGCGAAATCGGGTAAGGTCCCACCACAGCAAGAAGGGTCCTTGAAGTACTATTTTTCGCCCAGAGATGCAGTTCGGGTCTGCTCTGGGCACCCCTCCGAGGGACACCCGAGAGCCGGGGCTGCGGGGTGCCCACGGCGTGGGGGGGGACCACACTGTCCCCCCCTCGTGTTTTCTGTGTGAGGCAGCAGTGAGCCTGAGCGGCCTCAAAAACTGGGTTTCCCCGCTAAAAAGGTACCACCTCGCCCGGGTGTGAGGAGCATCAAACCGTTCTTCTCTGAGCTCCCCTGTCCCGTTTCAGCTGAGATCGCTGTTCTCACCAGAGGAAAATGAAGTTATATGAATTGCCTCGATTACTTTTCTTTTGGTTTGGTTTTGGTTTTTTTTTGGTGGTGGCGGTGTGGCTTTGCAGACACGTTTAAGCGGATCGTTTTTCCTAAGCGGTGTAGAAACGACCGGAGAAATTTTCAGAAGTCCGCTGTTCTCCCATTATTTTTTCTTTTTTTTTTTTAAGTTATTTTCTTCCTAGTTTGTTTTCTTTTTTTTTTTCTCCGTTCCCAATAGAACAACTAGAGCTGCTGAACACCGGAGGAGAGGGAGGAAAAAAAAACCCAGAATTATCTTACGGAGTGGTTAAACCCAATGGTGTAGTGACCGTGGATCTGCGGCAGTGGGAATCAGCGCGCCTGGGGGTGGCAATCAACAGTTTGTAGGAGTCAACCTGCAGCCCCCCCGCCTCTTAAGTGTTACACCCCACCGCGGGGATTTCGTGTCCCTATAGACCTGCAGACGCCCCGTAAGCTGCGATATTATAGATACGCTCCGCGACTATACGTTATTAAGCATAGACGCTGATAAGAACGGAACCACAACCCGTAGAGCTGCGTTGGGGAAGCGTTTCCAGCTGAAGTTCCTGCCTGGTGAGGAAGCTCACCCCCCTCCCCGTCCTGCACGGACAGCTTCCCCCCCGCCTCCCAAGCTCCACCAGCACATCGCTTCTTTCCTCCTGCTCCCGGAAAAATCACCTTTTCGTCATACGCGGAGTCCTCAAAACTGGGAGGGGAAAGAGCGCAGGACGCGGGTACACTCCTCCTGGAGCAGGGGGAAAAAAAAAAATCTCTTTTTTTTGGGTTAGTTTGGGCTGGTTTGGCAGGAGGCAGCGCCATCCAGAGCAGACACCTATGCAAGGTGATGGAGATCCCCCCGCCCCGCCGGGACACCCGCGACGGGCACCTGCAGCGGACTTCACCGCCGTAAACCCACCAGAGTTCAGGGAAACAACAGAACCCCCTCACTTTTCTCCCCTTTGTCTGGGTGAATATCGGGTTTTCATTCCGAAATAAGTGTTTTTGCCCGGTTTTCAAGCCTCCTTGGGCGGGTCGATGCCGGGCCCCTGTGCGCACTTCTCCCTCTCTGGAGGGACACATATGATAAATACGTAATAATAATAACAGCAATAATAGTATATTACATTCAATTTATTATTTTTACCGTTAACAATATTATTTCTAATAATAACCACCATTATTATTAACAGAGAGGGCAGAGAAACCAACCTGCGGAGCGGGGCACGGACGAACAGGCGGACGGCGATAACCCCGACGGGGCGGNAGGACACGGGCCGGGGGGGATGCGGTGGTGCGCGGGGCGCTGCTGCCCCCTGGCGGCGCTGTCGGGAGCCGCCCCTCTCCGCACTCGCGGAGCTGCGCGGAGCCGGAGCCAGCGGCGGGGTTACGGTCCGCGCCCCTTCCCCCCTCTTCCCCCTCCCCCTCTATCCTCGGGGCTTCCCGAGGACAACACAAACAAGATAATCGGAATATGAGTAAAAATAAAGGAAACTTTCTGCTTCTTAAGAGTTGACCGAAACTCTGTAAAAACACCGGGAAACGTTGCGGGGCGGTCCCGGCGGCGCGCAGGTGCGGGATGGAGCGGGTCCCGCTGGGGCAGCGGGGGGGCAAAGCGAAAAATAGTGGAAAAGGGGGGAAATTTGGAAATGGCGAGGGGAGGGAGGAAGGGAGGCAGAAACATTAGGGAAACGGGGCGGAATGAGGGCGAGGACAGGGGCGGCATCAAGCGCGGCTGGGGAGGCAGGGAGACGGCCGAAAAAGACATGAAATGAATGTGAAAAAAAACCCGGAACGGGGTAAAAAAGACAAGTAAAAAAGTTGTCTCAGTTCTTTTTTTAACACCCCCTTTTTCTTTTTTTTTTTTTTTTTAATTTTATCCTCTTTTGGGCGCAAGCAGCGGCTCTGTCAGCCGGAGCAGATGCTCTCCGGTCCCCCCTGCCCCGCCCTCCCCCGCGGGATTTACGCTCGTCTCCGCGGGGATGCCTGCCGCAAGGATGCAGCGGCAGCATATAATTTGTTGAAAACTTTTTTGGGCAAAAAAAAAAAAAAAGGTTTGATGAACTGAGTGGAGCTCTCAGCACCGTGTCATGACATTCAAAACCTGCCGAACCCGGGAAGAAAGTTGACCCCTGCACTGGGCAGCTCTGTAAAGTTAATTAATAAAACCCCAAAGGTGAAATTTATTCCAGGCTTTATTCTAACCATAATTTATAAGCCCCCCCCCTACCTGGATTCTTCTCCCATTGCTGGTAGGGCAGAACTAGGTTTGGGAAAACAATAACAGGGGTGGCTCACAATGACAAGTTGCTTCTCAACCACCCCCAGGCCCAATCCTGCTCACAGAAAGAGGTGAGACTTTGTAGATTCGGGTCTCCGAACGTGAGAGCTGTCTCAGTGTAATTGGTGCCCATCATCCCTCGGGAAAAACACAACCTGAGGACTGAGTTCCCCCCAGCCATTCCTTTTGTCACCAGTCACTTACTCACACCTTCATCAGAAAGCAGAAGGAAAACTAATCCTCCAAGGGAAATCCACGTTTATTAATGGCAATCAGCTGCGCTGAGCGTACCAGGCCACTCCCAGTGACAGAGTTTTGCTGCTACCGAGAGTAAAACACCAAGTTTGGGACAAGAGCAGAGAACAGCTATTTCGGATGCTAGCCCACCCTTTCAAATTCTGGCTGTGATGAAGAATTGGCGTCTTGTTTCTGCTGCCAGGCCCTGCTTCCCACACAGCCCTTCTCCTGCTTTGCTTGTGATTACTCATCCCAAAAGATGGGAAAAAAACAGTTTTTCCTCCTAAAATATTGGGCTTTTTTGATTGTTTGTTTTGTCTGAATTTTCAGACAAGCCTATAAACATAAAATCCATTTTATCTGTTATTCAGCAACTGACATTCAAAAGTCAAGCACAATGAAAATAAAAAGCTCTAAAAAACCAAATAATCTTTAATTTGCCTACGGACTGTTGAAATCGAGATTATTTTCCGGGCTAAACTTTTCTTCATCCATGGATATGGGTACAATATAGCTAGATGTTCAGCTGCTTCTCCTGAATTGTCTCAAAGTGCCCATTGTATAAATTTGCCAAATAGAAATCAGATAATTAATAAAATAAAATTAAAAGTCTGTTCTCTGTTAAATGCTTTTTGAAAGAGTAAGATCAAAATGGATGGAATTTTTACCTCCTGTGTCTGGAGCAGTATATGTAAATGTTAGATGCAAGATGCCGAAAACCTATGTTAAGGCTTGGAGATACCTTCCCTCCCCTCAATTCTTAGATGTAGTTTTGAGGATCCTCAGGTTTTCCATATATTTAGGGTAAAATTAAAACTGTTAGGCTGCAATATAGGCCTTCACTTTCTCAGACTGAGCAGCTACAACAGATAAAAACACCACTACTGTTGTTTTTGTTATGTATTAAATTACTGATAAAGTAAATTACAGAGGTACAAATATTAAATATCAAAGCTAAGTTCATGATTCCTTTTCTTTCATTAATTTCATTACACTTTTATTTTTCAGATATTTATCTTTTAGAAATGTTGAGCAATACTGAGACCATGTAGTTCTTTATTTTAGGATTAAAATGCAGAGCCAGAACATATTCAGCTCTGCTGCTCCATACAGATATCATGCTAAAACTCTTTCTTACAGCATATTGGCACCCCAAGAGCTTCACTTTCTGGTCCAGAGATGATCTTGTAAGATCACTGCTTCTCTTAATGCAGTAAGGCCTCTTGACTTGGGGCTTAAGCAATTACAAGCAATTCCACTAAATTTCCCCAAAGCAAGAGACAATCTTCAGTCCTTGAAGTACAATCCACAACACTCATGAGGGACAAGAAGTACAGACCAGACCACAACCGTAATGATTTCAAAGCACTTTGCAAACATTTACGAGATTTAAAAATTTATTAAGCACACATTTCAAAATTCAGGTCTTTATGTATTTTGTGATTTTACAGAGCCGATGAAAGCAGCAGTTTACCTCTGAGGCTGATGCCCAGTGGGAAACTGAGAGTCTGTCCAACAGGCTGACTTTTAACACCGTATTTCAGCTGGGAAGAGGTGAATACTTCCGTCGATAGAATTGGCTTCCATGGAAGAAGGAAGTATTTTAAACAAAATTGCAATTACATTGTTTTTTCTGCTCCCTGATACTTGTTACAATTCACAGTTAAAAATATTTGCCAGGCCAGAAAGAGGCAATTAATCACTCTCTGAAGTATCAGCTGTAAACATTACTTTTTTGGCTGCACCAGATAAAATAATATTTATCAAATTTCCAGAAGAGATTAACTGAAACAAGCACATGACCTTAGAAAATACAGATTTCTTCTTTTAAAAACATTTTTAGCAACAAACTGACAATCCCTCAATTTCCTACAAGTGATAACTTGCCTGCCTCGCTGGTCCTAAAAACAACTTGGCCTTTAAAGCTGGAGGAAAAGAATGCAATTAACTAAACAACAACAGCAACTGAAACATGAAACACTACTTCCAGTTTTTGCTCACAAAGGGGAAAGAGTCAGACAGCCAAATAAGAATTATGCTATTATTAGCATTTCTTCCTAGGAAGAAATCCACGCGCCTTGGTAATAGGCAGCAATATTGGAAGACAGTGCTGAGTTAAATGGTCTATTTTGTAATTTATTTAGTAAAAGAAAAAAAATGTTTACATGTTCACAGATAGGCATTTTTTCACAATCGTAGGCGTCTCCTGCTACATGCATTGTCTTTACAGATTGACGTCGATATTTTAAAATGGGTCTCACATGAAGAACAGAGTTATGGTGGCATCTTTGAAGAATATTTTCTGCATTGAATGGTTTTGTTCTTGGCAAAGGGGCTGCAGTTTTCCTTCACTGTTGAAACTGAGTATTGTTACATGATACAACTGTGTGTGAGTTGGAGGGACTGAACAGCAGGATCCGATGGACCCAGTCTGTCCTTGGCAACTGCAGGGGATTCCAGCGGCGACGGCAACCAGGAGGAGGTCTGGCAGAGTAGGAGAGTGAGCCAGCTGTGGACGTTTACTCCCCTCAGCAACAAAAATAAATGATCCAACCAAGTATGTATCACATACTTTCCCCTGATACCTGACGATTACTGATAGGTTTGTAAGATCTTGCGGCATGAGATCTTGGTTTGCTTTCAAACCCTCTACACCACGCTGCCAAATGAGGGACATGGCGTGTGTCGACTCTCGTTTCCTCCTAACGTCCTTGTACATTTTCTTTTCTTCTCAGGTGGTGCTGATGGTTGGGTTTTCAGATTAAGGCTAACTGTTGACATTCCCCTATAAAACCTTCCTTCTCTCAGCATGTTGTGCTTCTAACAAAGCTGGCTTTTCACTACTTCCCACCATATTGTAGCCATTCGACGGCAACAACAACAACAACCCCCTCGCTGAATTGTCCAAACATTGATTCTCACATTTGCTACTGCTAGGTTATTACAATATGTTTGTTCAGCACTCAGCATGGGATTCCATGCCTGTTACCCACAGCTTGTCTGGAAAGCAGAGGTGTCCCAAGTAAGTCACAAGCATCTGTCCTTTGATCACTCTTCTGCCCTCTTACATGAAGTATCACATTTCTTCAGTAAACTGCTCACAGCTTCCCTCCTCACCTTCACCCATCCCAACTAATTAAGTCTGTATTCATCCTGTCCACTCTGCTGAATCTACCTTCAGTCGCTGACAAGTTTCTCCTTAAGAATTCTGTGACCTCTATTACACACGCCCTGATCTGCCTCTGTCTTAAATACTATGTCCTGCCTTCTTTCTAAATCCCATCTCTCAGGTCACTACACTTTCTGGCTTCTTCTCACTCAGATGGCCTTTGTTTAACATTTCTTTACAGCTACATGCAACCCAATGAACTCTTAGTGCTAAGACATTAAGACCATCTCTAGCAGCATGAAGTGCTGCTTAATTCACAGTACCAGTAAACTTGTTTTTTCCCAACAAATTAAATGGAAAATCACGGCTCCCCAGTAGTTGCATTTTTCTTCAGTGGCACTTTTCTTCAGTGATATGTCAATAACATGATACTCCTTATCAAATTGTGCGGATTAGAGTAATAGAGACAGCACTGGGTCAGGTTTTGTTTTCTCGCTGTCTTTATATTTAGGTAGTAAGTTTAGTTCACTGTATGAAATGAACAATAAGATCTTGGCTTTTGATCATGAGATAAACCCCACGTCATATGATATCACTCTGTGTAACTTAGTTTCTTTGTAAAAAAGAAGCATGGGAAGCACACGTACTAAGTGTTAAAATTGCCACTCTGCAGTAAGGTGACTGAAGGCTCTCTGTGGTAATTTGCCTTTTCGAAGAACATGTCAAACTCAATATGTCTGTTGGGCACTAAAAACTAATTGCTGTGCCTTGAAATCCACTGCTGCCGTTGTTTTCTCAAGCAAAATGTGCTTGCAGAAGGTAAATTGGGGTGATGCACCTGTGCATTTTTCAGCATGAGGGGAAATGCATGGCTTTCCTCATGCATCCTCAAGCTGATGGAAAAGAGACGCAGCATCATGACTACCACCTTCCAAGTGTCAGGCAATGCAAAGAGCCGTCTGCTTGTCCCGTCACCACAAGCTCTCTTAACATGATGTTCCAATTCTTTGTCTTTTCAGTGATTTATTGACGGATACTGCAGTTTTGCCACTTAGGAATTGCAAAGGTCACAGCTACAAAGTCTCTCAGCTGGTTTGCTAAACAACAAATCCAGACCACAATTTGCAGGAGAGAGTCAAAATGCAAGCAAAGTTAGTGGATGCCGTATCTAAAGTTTTTTTCTTTGTTTGTTTTTTAATAAAAGCTTTCACTCCTCACACTTATTTCTCCAGAATCCAAACTTTTGTGACTGGCAAAATCAGCTCTGGAGATTTATACTTCAGCCAGCACATCATCTATTATCCACCTTTGTTTTATCATTGATTTCTGTAGACTGAAGACAATCTGTTTTGATGGTAGCATTGTGCAAGTGCTCTTAGGGGAAAAAAAAAAGTAATTTGTTCTTTCTTTTCTACAGTATGTTGCCTGTTCTCCAGCCTTGCACAAAATCTGAACTGTTGACACATTTCATTAGTTATTTATTGAACAACACACTCAGACAATTTTGAATAATTTTGCTTGTGTGCTATGCTTTTGGGATCGTGTTTATTGTCTACCGTGTCAACAAAGACACACCAAAAAACGTCACTCATGATACAGTTTGAAACAAGTGATTTTCTAGGGCATGTGACCAAAAATTGATGCTTTGCTGTGAAAAGTGTCTGATTTTATGCACAGACTTTCAGGTCTTTTCAGCCTCAGAACGAGGATGACACTGACTGCAAGTAGCAGAATAGTGGGTTTCGCTAAACTTAGTGCTCTTCCTGAAATATTTTTTTTTTTAAAGCATATCAGGTGTGTGATTGAAGCTACTCAGGGCTATTTTTCAGCAAGATCTTGAGTTGCTGTGAATGATAATCAATTTTCGTTTCTCAAAATGTGTACATTACTTCCAGTAACAACCCTTTTTGTGTTAAACAAAGTACCAAGAACATTTCTGAATTGCTCAGGATAAAGTTTCTATCTTTCTAAATTTTTTTAGAACATCACGTTACTCAGGACAAATTAAATAACGAATTTAATATCAATCTGAGACAGTATAATGAAGAAAATGATGCATGATTAATCAAGAAGAAGCTCAAGGATAGCAGTGCAACTAGTGCCAATTCACAGTTTTATGGAAAATGGTTTTAATCAAAGGAACGTGACTTCAGTTTTTATGAGATAACTGGGTTGACTGGTAAAAGTAACTGCATAGTCCTGCCCAATGTTTTTTGATTTAGCAATGCATGACAGTCTGACTGAAGACTATCAGGCTATTAATGAAGCACACGTTACTATGAGTTAGGAACTGGTCAACCAGAAGAACTCAGAAAATTTGCATTAGTGAAATGTGTGGCATCAGTGTCAAATAAGTGTCTTCCTGACAGGATTCCCACTGCTCAATTGATGACTCTGTCCTTTGCAATATTTTATTAACTATGTGAAACTAAATAAAAAATCATGACTGACAATATTTTCAGATGATAAAAGCTTTGGACAAGAGAGAAAAAATGTCACTTATAGGGGAGTCATAGAGTGTATTCTAGGTTTGTAGCTAATTTGGGTCAGTCAAAGCATTTTCTAGTCTATGCAAGTCAAATGCAAAGTCACGCATTGTGGGACAACGAGTACGATTGTCTGCAGAGTGGTGGTTCTTTTGAAAAGCAATAACCTTGTAGAGGTTCAGAATCTACAGGCAACTCAACAGTAATTCTCATCTTGAGAATGCTGGAAAAAGACTAATCTGTTCTCAAATGGTGATAAGGAATTAGTGTATACAGAAAGATCAGTTTGCATTTTCGTACAACTTGGAAACAGTGTGTCACAACCAGGACATTGTCTCATGTTTGTACATTCTCAGGTCCACCCTTTAAAACAGAAGCTGAAAAATTGGAGAGCACTATTTGAATGCTGAGGAAAACAAAAGTCTAATTCAGGCACCTAAATGTATATCTGTCTATCAAGAAGAAAAAAAAAAAGACTTGCTTATATGACATAAGTAGTTTTACAGGGAGAAATGTAGGGGCTCTTCCTTGGAGGAGGCCAAAAATGTAGATGAAAAGCAGTATTTGTCAAGAGTAAGCACATATCTTTAATGAACAGAGGACACTACCAGCACAAGGGAAGAGAAGAGCTCTGTAAGCCTTGCTATCCTGGCTCAGAGGTGTATTTCAGCATGTTAGTAAGCTCAGTGTCGGGTGTCATGTGAAAACCTACAGCCCACAAGACACAAAAAGTGAGCTGAGACGATCTCAGGTTCCGTCTGGTTTTCTAACCTGAGGGGATCGCTTAAACCATCTAACTTTATAAACACTTGATTTAGGAGGCTGTTCCCTGTGGATACTCAATAGTCACTGGAGGGAGACAAAGTCCTCCATGAGAGCATTTAGGGGCTGCTTTCAGGGGGAGCCTTTTGTTGTTGTTGTTTTTTTGTTTGTTTGTTTGTTTTACAGCTGCATGGGGTGTCCAGAAAGAGAACCATTTCCTGATACTGGTGGTAAGTCAGGGGTGGCATGGTGCTGATGTACGTATGTTATCCCTCCATCTTGTGCTCCTCAGCAGCTGGAGGCAGGCAGAAAGCAGTACTTACCCAGGCAGGGAGGGGAACAGGACACTCCAAAAGTGTTGTCCCGAGTGTCCCAGGAAGCACAGTGGTCTCCAAGAGGAGGATGGTCCGGGAGCAGGTGGTATTTCAGGTGCAGTGTCTGCGCAGAAGCAAATGAAGATAGGGTAATTGAAGGGCTAAACTCCACTCTGGAATAGCGTCAGGTGTCAACATGAACGGCATGCCTGGTTATTTGGATGCACAGCATAAATTTCTGGGATAGGAGTGTCAGACAGCCGGCTTGTGAGTCTCAGTTTTATCAGCTTCTGTTGTCTGGGAGGAAGAGGTGTCATTCTGCTGCAGGCAATGGGAGCCAAAGAGGGGAACAAAAGCTGGAAGCACAGAAAGGATCCAGCTTTTCTTCATGCAAAACCGAGATGTGGGATTATGTTCCTGTAAAAGCAAAAATTCCAGCTGCCAAACCACATGCAACTCTACACAGCAAGGGAAATCAAAACATGGAGAAAAATTCCTGTGCTTCCAGTGTACAGGCAGCCCATATTTTTGTGTAACTGTGAAATCAAGATCTCTAGGAGCTGCCCCCTTCCTCTTCACTGCATCATTCATGTTCAAAACATCATGTCCAAACTGTGATCCACAGTTTGGGACTGAGCCCACCTGATGATCGTCCTAATGCCAATGACATGGCCCAGTGGAAATGCTGTACATGGCTACACCAGAGCTGGTGAGTGAGGAAGTGATCTGGTAACACCAGCTTCCATCCTGCTCTGCCCTCCTCTGCTAGAGGAAGGGGCAGCAAACTACTCCGAGGCTGGAGCAGGGCAGCAGCCGTGCCGCGCCAAGCCTGGGGCCCAGGCAGCCCGCCTTGGAGGGGCAGCCTCCGGCCTGTCCCAAGAACAGAGAAGCCCCTGTCCCCCAGCGCCCAGCGCGTGGGGCTCGCAGCTGGGCCCCTGCCCACTGCGGCGTCCTGGCTGCGCGGGCAGGGGAAGGCAGGAAAGGCCAGCCCTGGGCACAGGGGGAGGCTCTGGGCCAACCCTGTCCCCTCCTGCTCTCTCCAGCTGGCGGAGGACAGAGGCAGAGCAGAGGAGTACCTGTGGCAGAGCCTGCTGTACCTGCGGAACCCACAGCAGCCCTTGCGCGAGGCAGCCGTCAGGCTCATTGGTGAGCCACAACCCGGCCGGGGATCCCTCCCTGCCCCGCAGCAGCTGAGCCCCAGCCACGGCTGCTGCTGCCGAATGCACCGGGAGCCTGCAGAGCCCTGGCTGGCCAATGCGGGGCCGGG
>VWZL01004827.1:0-36160 GCA_013396915.1 Stercorarius parasiticus
TGTCCATGAGCCTTGCTAACTCTAATCCTAACTATAATCCATCCTAACTATAACTCCCACCTGTGGAAATCTGGGAGCTCAGATGCTCTCAACTGGCAGCGCACTACATCAGGAGAGAACATTTCTTTTTTGCAAGCTGCTACATTTCCTTCAAGGTCTGCAGTGCAGTCTGTGTGACAGGCAGTGTGTCACCGACTTTACAGTGCCTGCTCACCATGTATGTAAGAGCACAAAGACTCAGGGTGCTTCCCCATTCTGCTCAAGGGGGGTCCTGTTTTCTCCACCCTGGTTCTCATGGAGTGCAAGCTACTCGAAAGGGATAGTCATAAGGCAAGTTTAAGGCCCTAGCTCAGGAGGACCATCAACGGTTTGACTTTGAAAGAAGTCTCTGGCCAGGGATGGGAGAGCTGATGGTAAAAATTAGAAGAATTTTTCTGCCCATTTCCTCAGTTCTTCAAGGAGCCCACAGCTCTGCACTGCCTCAGAGAGCTCCTTAGAGGAACAGTGTTGGCCTACTAGTGCTAGAGGCCACCTTGTCTATGAGGGTCATATATTGGTTGAGTATTTCGCTTTTGTAGCCAATCAGAACAGCCAAAGATATTTACGTGGTCAAAGGCTACAATGGGTACTCAAGGAGCTGGGAATCCTGATACTCTGTTTCTAGAAAACTAATCCTCCCAGGAGAAGTACATTTTGCAAATATTGCCTATATTTGTGGGAAAAGTTAACTTTTGTTTTCCCTGGTTCTTTTTGAACGGACTCCCTCTGGTCTCTGGGGATATGAGAGAGAGAAGGAGAAGACAGGCACAGGAACCTTGAGTGCACCTATCAGATGGGCCGGAGTTCCACTCTTCCACTCGTTTCTTTTCATCCAACTGGTGGAACCAACAGCGGCTGCTGCTTCATAATCAGCAATCTGCAGATGGCTGGGAGAATGCTTTAGGGAAGCATGACTGTGGCTGACAAACAAGACCCAGAAAAGAACATTAAGGCTCGCTCTCAGGCCTTGTCTGCACTGGGGAATTTTCTTCCCTCCTCCAAATTCCCACCATTGCTAATATGAATGCAGCTGCACAATTTTTAGGGATGTTGGGAGTCATAATATATGAGTTTTCATCTCATCAGCCATTTGCAGCACTGTGTCAATTAACCCTCCTCAGAGCAGGGTTAACTGATACAGTGCTGAAAACGGCTGCTGGAGCCGAAAGCTGTCTATACTAAGGCTCCCATTGTTGCTAACCCTGGTGCAGCTGCAGTGGAATCAGCCCATGTGGGATTATTTTGGTAACAATTCTCCAACCTAAAAACAGCCTAAAAATGCAACATAGCCACCTTATGGGCCAAACCACGCATCCACTGTACCTCAACAGCTATGCACCTAGGCTGTCACCCGTCATAATGAGATTTTTCTTACAGTCCTTTCAGTCCAGAGGGTACTTTTTGTATTTCTGTATGAAATACTCAGTAGACTTCATCTCAGCAAACTGGTGTTCCTGTCACCTCCGTAGGACTGCCTCTGCTCATTAGTTCTCACTAGTTCTGGACTTGAAGGTGTGCGGAGGAAGAGCCAATCGTCTGGTAGTGCCTTTTCACTGATTCATACATTCATTAATTCAAAACAAAATTTGCCCTTTCCCTTATGGAAACTTTGTGATTTGTTTTTAATTTCTTAATGCAGATCTAGTTCTTCAGTTTATGGCTGGAGATTCTTGTTCACCATCAGTTTTGCCTTTTTTAATGCTAACAAGTAAAGCCTTATTTGTGCAGAGCAGCACCGTGACGACTCAAGCTGATTTCTGATGGAGTAAAGTTCTATTTTGAATGAGCAGAGTTGGCAGAATCAGTCCCACTTGTTTGCATGCGCTTTAGGAAGCAGTTATGAAACAGGCTGGTGAAATGGGTGTTTCACCCCTGCTGAGTAAGACTAATAATTCTAAAAAGCCCCTCTCTATCCTTCTCCCACATCCACGTCCAACACTAACTAAACCAAGGAAGTGTTGTTTTGCATTTGTTATGCTTTTAAACAACTATTTATCAGACAGATGCTGGCAATCAGGGTTTTTTTTAAGCACAGTGTGCAAGTGTGAAGATGTTGAAGCCCAGGCTCAGCAGAAACCTCAGTGAAAAACTCTAGCTCACTAAAGCCCTTGATTAACGGCAAGCAGGTTTCAATTCATGCATGGCATTTTATGCAGATGCAGAACACAGCTATATGCAGAATGGTGGGCAACTGCATATGCCTATAGGTATCTACAGAGGCTTGACATTTCCCTGCCCAAGGACGTGGAGAAGCTGTCCACAGCCTCCCAGCTGTGGAGGTGAGCTGTAGAGCCCAGCTCAGGGTGCTGGGATGTTGAGCAAAAATGGATTTGGCAGAAACTTGGATACAGCTTGATATTTTGAGAAAGGAGAAAGGAGCTGGCTCACTCTTCCTTCATCTCTGATACTGCTGCGGTGGCTGTTTCTCTCTCCCAGGGATCCCTTCGGACAAAGCGAGGGAGTGGGCAGAGTAACAGAGCTGCCTGCAAAGCAGGTGCGACAGCAATCTGTGGAAGGAAGGAGCAGCGACGTATTGACTACCCCTTCAGCTCAGATTGAGCTGTGGGGATGCATCACAAAGTTCTCAGGTCATCGTTGTCACACAAGGAGCCCGCCTCTTGGTAAATGTATTTATATATTTGCTTAAATGGTTTGCATTAATCTCCTGAAAGGTTGTTATAAAAATGCTAAAAAACTCCCATCCCAAATCCCAGTGGAACTGGATTTCGCCTCTCCCTTATCCCCTTTCCCCTTCAATATTAGGCTCAGTATCTTGCATATGTTTTTATATGAAACTCTGTGATTAAAAGTACTTAAGACTGGCTCATTTTTCTCTGCAATGAGCCCAGTTATTTCCTTTTTATACCTTCCAGAATTTACTATACCATATCTAAATATTGGCTGCAGTCCACATGTTTTAGATCATTCTCTATAATGGTCCTGTTGTTATAGAATCCTTTGTGTGTGTGTGAGAAAGAGAGAACATGCATATGTGTTGGAAGCGAGGCAGGGTGCATATAATTGTTTGGAAAGAGAAATCAGGGTATATTAATTCCATAAGTGATTTCTGAACTGATAACGTAAAAGTGATAAAAATTGTGAGCGCTGAAATTATAGACCTCCAGTGCATTACCTTGTATGTGTGGTAAATAATACTTCTGATGCCAACATGTTACTCTGCTATGTATATTCTACCAATAAAATTACTTATTCACCTTTCATTGCTATATAATTTTAAAGATCAGATTTGTTGTTGTCACATTTTCTAATTTTTACTTATGTTTTGAATGTAGATCCTTTGACCTGAGTCATCCAACGTGTTAGTCAATGGTAAGCTACATGAAGATGAAACTAAGGCAGCAAGCTGAAAGTCCTTACTCATTACACAAAAAGCTCATTACCTGCTAAAGACCATATAGAGAATGTCCACATGTAGGGTAAGTTAGCGGTCTAGGGGAAAAGGAGGATTTGATGCTTCATTTGACAAATCATAAGCTTTAACCAAAACAAACAAAAAACTTTATTCAGTGTCATAATGTATGGATAGAGCTCATGAGGATTTAACTGAGAAACGCCTCTCTACTCCCACGACAAAATGAAATGAGTAGCCCTGTCCCAGTGGACACCTTTGACTCTTGCCTGTGGCTCCACACATAGATGATACGTTTTAACTGTCAAACAGACAGTATGAATCTCCTTCACGTTCATGCCCTTCATGGACTGATTTTGTGCACAGCCAAGTGTGACTTAGCTCACAGCACACCAGATAAACCAGTTCACGCTCACAGCAGGCTGAGTGTCCTCCCAGTTGCAGGTACGGAGTCACAACTGCATGGCAAATTTGCTGCCAAATGTCTTTTAACTTCTCCTTGCGGACAAGTCCTAAGACGGTCTGCCAGTGATGTAAATTCAGACCACTTTCCCATGCGGAGAAGTTCTCAACCACCCAGAACAGAACAGATGCAAAAGCCCCTGCACTAACAATTCCACTCATGTCCCACCCTGTAGGGCCCTGAGTCGGGGATTAGGCAGTTCAGAGGGCTGAGTGGATGTCATTTTGTGCTGGAATGAATTTCACCCAAAGAGAGTATACTTCGTTTCTCTAATTTTTTTTCCCCACAAGCTAAGATAAATTTCTGCTTTGGTCCATTAAGAATACTTGTATTTTTAATCAGAATTATTTTGTACTATATTTTCTTTGGAAATAACAGTAATACAGTTTATGTGAAATACAAACAAATGAGGGAACGATTTTTACCTAAATGTATGAATAGCATTTTGCAATTTGTCATTGTGATATATTTATCTTTTGAACTTTAAGTGAGCTCAGCTGAAAAAAATGCTTCTCTTCAGCACATGACTGGAAAATATATTACACCAGAGAAGTATATTGCTGTTTCAGTTTAGAAATTAGTGGCTAAATATAATTTTCCACTATACTTACTTTCACAAAGTATGTAGTAAATTATTTACATTACAGTAAATTCTTAGTATATATTCCAAAAGGTGTTAAAATCAGCGTTCTCGCTGAAATTAATAGGTATTTTGTGAATGTGCATTAAAACTAAGATCCTTAAGATCTTTTGTTGCCTGCTGAAGCCTTAAAACCACTGTAATATGGCTAGAACAAACCAAATTTGTCAACAAAATGAGCCCTGGGGGAAGGAAAAGAAACTAGGAGCAGAAAGATACAGACTGGCCAGTGAAGTGATGGCAGCTTACAGCAGCCGAGGGTTTGGGTCTGCTGTCTGTCTGTCTTATACCCATCTCCTTCCAGTGACACAGCGTATGCTCGTTAACATGCATAGTCTTTCTAATTAAAGTTTCTCACAGATCAAGAGATGCCTGTGGTTTCCAGCTGGGCACGCTGCACCACTGACTCTCCCGAGTTCCACCAGCAGATCCATGCCGGAGCACCGTGCCCCGGCTCCCCGGCAGCCCTGACTTCCCCGCAGGCCTGTGCAGGTACTTCGCCCCCCGCTTCCTGGCTGCTCCAGCAAACAGGGTGGCCGGGAGCAAGCTGCTGCCACAGCAGCCACATCGTTCAGCCTGCGCCTCGCTCTCCCTCCCTTCCCCTGGACGGCTTGGGAACAGGGAACAGGGAGGAGAGCTGGCTGCAAGCTGGACACGCTCTTCCGGCAATGGCAGCTGCTCCCAGCCGCCATTTTGCCCAGGGGTCATTTGCCTGTCACATCCCAGACATGTAACCCTCATGCGATGGGAGAGCAGCCAAGCAGCCATCAGGAAAGGCTGGGGCCGGGTGGGAGCCGTGTCTGCTGCCAGAACAATTCATCTGAGGCACAGCCCGTTCCTTACGCGCTCCAGAGCTGTACCCGGGGAAGAAGGCTGCTGGGAACAGGCTGCAGGCCTGATAAATGGCCCTGTCTGCCACGAAAGCCTGCGCTCCGTAGGACGAGCACCTGTTTCCTACAGCGGACAGCCCTTGTGTTTCCGAACTGTTCCGTTCCTTTAATAACTGGATCGCGTTTTGTCTGTTTTCCCTATGTGCATATATGGGGTAGAAAGGAGGATCCCGGGGCTTACAGCTCCAGTTGGGAGCTCAGGAAATGGAGATCCCTCCTTTCCCATAGTATCCCTTCCCATCCAACCTTGGGCACACCACAGACACCCAGCTCCTCGGAGGTGTTGGAATGGCTACCTCCCACCGAGCTCAGCAAGAACAAAAAGCCCAAGCCCTTTCAGGAGAAGGCAGACGCGAGTATTCCCTGCCTTCCAGGGCCATTATGAAGATGAAGACACTTCTGGCCTACAGAAACCTGGGCGATAGCAGTCATTCAAAGATCATGTATATGAGAGAGAGAGTGGGGCACACACTGAGGAAAAGCTGCACAGTTACCTCAGGCAAAGAAACACCTTCAAATGTTTTTAGTTGTGACTCAGAATAAGTAAAAAGAAGTTTAAGCAAATCTTTAAAGTTCTGTCTAAAAAAATATTCCTAGCCTTTTATTTATTTTTTTTTTAATAATGATATTAGTAAGAGACCATTATATAATCACAAGAAAATTAAAATTCTCCAGGGCATGATCTTAGCTGTGTAATTAACTGGGGTGGTTAAAAGTACAAAGTGAACCTGAAGCAAAATTTGTACCAGAACCACACCTCATTATGTTTTGCTGCCTAAGTCTGTCATAAATAGAGATGTTTATTACACATCTGCCATTTAAAGTACATATTACATGCAGTGTTATACTTTATTTAGATTTAAAAATTTAAAAACACATGATGACAAGCTGTGTTACTATTAACACATGCCTTGGGGACCAGGGGTGCACATTCACATTGTGCCTTAGGTTATATGACAATTCAGCCACTCCAGAGTTACAAATCATTTACAGAAGTATATTGTGTAATTAGTGTGCCTGATTTCAGTCTATGCAGTTTCATTGGTGTGAAAGAACAATCACGCCCTGTATATCCATTCACATTTATTAGACCAAACTTTGTAGTCTGTCCGTAGAGCACCGCTCCCTCCTCTGCTTTCAACAGCAAATGGCAGTAAAATCTCCAGAGCTTCCCAAAGCAAAAAGCAGTTATTTTCTTTCTTTATGATTCTTTTCTTTTTTTTTTTTTTTTTTTTTTCCTTTACAGGAGAAGTGATTCAGTACTGACTCAAATGTACTGGCGGAAAGGGCAAGAGATGATGCACTAGTTACATGCTTCTTAATTCTCTCTTCTTTGGGTTTGCTTTCCTGAACAGATTGCCCTCCTGGACTAGCTCCAGGGCTGGCTTTAAAGAAATCTTTCACAGAAAAGCTTTCGCAGAAAATCCAGGATCTGCATGGAATGAAGTCCCTTTGCATGCATATGGGGTTGTTTCCAGCAGATCCTAAGCAATTCGCTTGGCCAGTGAGGAAAAACAAATACAGTTTCTTTGATGCAAGAACTTTGATGAAGAAAAACGCCACCTACTAGTCAGCTTTTCTTTGTAAGCTGGTTATCCAAAGTCAATCTCTTTCACCATTTCCCTGTTATCACATCCTCTTAGTTGCATGTTAAGGTAGGACAAATTCAGTATACTGAGATATATATCTGCATAATGAACACTTGCTGTTGTGGATAGTGTTACTCAGATCACTGTCAAAGGAAGTTATCATTTAATATCAGCCCTATCAGACTTTTCTGTAGCATTTCATAATATGGATTGCCTGGTGGTCCTGACTAGTTTCTAAAAAGCTAATGTAGCAAATATGGGCGCTCCAAAATGAGCCACGCCCATCCCTTCACACCAAATCCAGGGAACTATAAAGTCCAGTGGCACCTTCAGCACCCAGTGCTTATCTGAGGAGTCAAAGTTTCAAAGTTTAGTCTTCGCCTGATCGATCAATCTGGAAGACCCAGCAAGAGGGAAAGAGCTGAAACGCTAGCGATTCGCAAAGCCTGTCCAGCTCTATACTTCTCCTAATCAAATATAAACATCAGAGTCTCGCAAATTCCTCAATATCACACTATAATCCAGACCTGTACACAAAGTAATTGACAAAAACTGAACCCAAGCCATCATGTGTTAGAAAGAGGGATGCACTTAAAACAATTTCCGTTAACAGCAACGTTCTCCACCAAGGAGACCTCTGTCATCAGGTTTTTAACTTAGTTTGGAATCTTAGGGGTCACTTCAGACACAAAAATCACTTCAGCAGAACAAAAAAAAAGTAAAATGCTATCTGAGCTTAACAGAAAAAGATAAAGATGCCTCTATTGCCAGAAAAGCTGCGGTAGGAGCTCAGCAGTCCTTTACCAATTTTGTCTGTCACCACCCTTTTGAGTACGCTCGGGCTGGTCAGGCAATAAACGTGCCTATGGCTTGGCATCAGACACAGCATATATAGTCTCATGTCCATTTGATTGCCAGGGTCATGGAGGGAGCTGGGTTAACCACACACACATCTGAGTGACACAGATACTGAGGGAGGGGAAAAAGGAGTAGGGGACATGAGGGAAGGGACTACATCTGCGGTCAGGGTTGCTGAGAAAGGCATATCAAGCATAACACAGAAAATTGTTTCATTTATCCCACTTACGAGAATACTTGGATTTATTGACAGTATTTTTCATGCACTTTTTGCCTTGCACTTTTAAAGTCTGGCTACCTTAGTACCACAGGTCTACTACCAGGCCAGACGGAAGGAAAAGAACACATATTAACACATTAGAACCCTCTTAATATTATCCAAAATAGCGTTTCCATATAGCAGTTTGATGCACAGCAGTCCCAATGGCAGTTCTAGGATCTATTTCCATGTGATTGAGCATGTATAACAGCTAATGCCTTAGAGATTCTCAGCTCATGTGTGGCATAAAATTCTATATTACCTGATAGGTTAAAATGGATACCAGAGATTTAATATAGATCCAGGCAGAGTATTGTTTATCCTACCCATTAAAGGATGATATTCCATGTTTATGGAAAAAGAGACATGTTTTATTGTGGGAAGAGGGTGTTTGCAGGGTATATTTAACTGCTTGAGTTTGGTCCACTTTCAGTACGGAATAGCCAAAAGCAAGCCACTCCAAACAAGAACCAGTAAAATATATGCAACATACACCCTGTGTCTCTGGTGTCTAAATGTGTAGTCTATAAAGATACCTATCTCAGTGAAAATTTGAACTCTGAGTTTAAGTCACTGGCTTTCTTCTTTGTCCTTAAAGCCATGTGTTTAAACTTCCATGAGTCTAGTAACAAAGGTTTTAAATACAAATATGTAAGTCACAGTTTCACATAGAATTATTATTTTATAACAGAGTATTTAGAATAGGTGCTACATCTATATTAGAACTGAACAAGTAGTAACTTTATTTTGATTTCTAAAAATGTATAAGGTAACATTTGCCCAGTAACATCATACAGATGCTTCTGTTGAGCTGAATAATATTCTTAGAGTGTAAATGGTAAGTAAATCCTCAATATTTAGATGCCAGACGTTTGAACGTTGGTTTATTTCAAGTATCCATGTTATTTAAATCAGAACAGATTTATCTGGAGTTCTTACTGTTTGACAGATTGAACACTCTCCTAAGTGCGTGAACTTTGCGTGAAGTAAAAGAATTTAGATAGAACATTCATATATTGATTGGCATAACTAAATAATAGAATAACAGAGCCGCATGGAATATAATATTCTCCTGTTTCCAAAGTCTATCTCACTCAAACCAAGACATCTTCACTGAGAATTCAATACTTCATAGGCTCAGTATTTTGACCAGGACCCGGCTGAGTAGGTAATTCTGTTCTCTTCAGTGGGGTTAGTCCCATGCCTAAAATTAATCGGGAGATTATGTGCTTTGCTGGACAGAACGTAGAGTACTCTGGATCTTTTCAGATTCTCATCTCCAGGCTGAATATATTGACACTTTGTATTTTGTTTTGTTGTATAGGGCTGTGTAAATTTGAAAAAGTAGAATCAAGAGGGAAACTGATGAAACTAGGAACAAATATTTGAAACTGGTCTCAGTTTTGATCCAAAAGTGACCACCAAACTGTTTTTTCAGGATTCTGCTGCTTCTGCAGTCAGCAGAGAAGATGAGCTGAAGCCATCTTAGTTTTTGAAGATAAGTACTGTTGGAAAGATATTTGTATTGCATCAGTACCCCTATTACATTAACATTTAGGGCAAGCTGCAAGGCTCTTCTGATTTTGCAGGGATGTGGGTGACTCAATACAGAGACAGCGTGGGGAAGACTGCAGAGCACTGGAATAATTGGGAAAGGCAATTTGCTTTTGATGTCATGATTTGATCATTTATTTTGTTCTGTGGGGAGGACAAGCTTCTCAGAATTGTATACTTTTAAAAGAAACGCTAGTACATTCTGCAAAACGGATGTCACACCACCACCAATCATGTTAAGCCTGTTCTTCTAAAGAAACAATCCATCAATTTCTACCATACTTGAAAGAATAGTCAAAGTCTCAAAAATAATTAGGCTCCTGCAAGTAAATAAGAGGGATCTAAATGACTGCTCCAATAGAGAGAAAGCTGGGCAGAATTCAGGTATAATATCTTAAATTTGACGTGACAGTAGCCCTTTATCCAATCAGTACAAATGATTGACTGGACATTCAGAACACGTACTGTTCCAGGCTTGCTGCAAAATTCCTCTTTTTGTTGGAAGGGAAAGTCAAATGTGGAATTGTTTGCAGCAAAAAGGAGGAGGGGAATTAAAGGATAACCAACACCCACAGAGCGTGTGTTCAAGCTTCATTAGCTACTCATAGAACAATGCATATGGTTGCTCCAGATTTAGCTGTCTTTTAAGACTTTAAATTGTAAGTGGATAGATGTAGAATCCAGTAGTACCTAGAGCAGGAGAGTGTGGGAAACAGTATGAATGAACCAAAAAGGGATTCAAGTGATCAGTGTTTATGGGTAGGAACTCCAGTTATAGAAAGTACATTTTTTTATTCACACTGGAAACAATAGAACACTATGCACTGAAGAGACATTTAGTGGATACAAGAAATATGATGTTGCAAAAAGTAATAAAAAAGGAGATACAGAGAGTTATTAAAATGGAATATTAGAGAAGCCAAACCACATTTATGTACTCATTTCCTCTAAGAAATTTTACAATGTTTGAAATCTGAGATTTGTCTCTTGCAAAAAGTAATCAAGTGTTCCCATGGATTTCCACAGAACAACACTCTGGGACATGGTGAACAAGTAGGACATAGTAAATGGGTAGAAAGACATAGGTGCAGAGTTACTGGCAGCTCTGCTCTGAGAGTCCAGTAGGTTCTTCATGACAGTTCTCATTGTGGGATCGTTACTAACACACATTCCCCCTTTCCATTCATCTTTGCATTTTTATTTGTTTCTGGAATGTTGCTTGCTTTCCTGAGATGCTGTTTTGAAAGAAGATGCCTCAAACACAAGCAGGGAAATGGTAGCTCAAAGCCATATTTGGTTGGATGTTCTTCTTCTCTGGGATCATGCATTGCAGGGAGAGGCATCTGGAAGAAGAACTGAGTCTCTTTCCTTCACTATAATGCCAAAGTTTTTCGTAAAACAGTGAAACAAATCCCTTAGATCTAACAATACTGAGTCTCTCCTGACAGCTTGGAAGAGGTGAATATCTTGGTGCTAAAATTTAAAGTTTTTACTTGGTTCTTACTCATTCGTTCCTTGGTCAGAAATCCATTTATTTCACGAGCTTTGCCTGAGGAATAACCTCAGCTCTTAAAGGATACTA
This sequence comes from Stercorarius parasiticus, assembly GCA_013396915.1. Lineage (NCBI taxonomy): Eukaryota > Metazoa > Chordata > Aves > Charadriiformes > Stercorariidae > Stercorarius > Stercorarius parasiticus. Next base: position 11,245 of record VWZL01004827.1, read on the forward strand.
AGTATCTTAAAGATTATCTTAAGTGCAACTAAGATCCTTCAGGCCCAAATGTATTCTCATGCTTCACAAATTAACCATTCCAGGGTCTACATGAGAGATCATCGTGACTCTTTAAGCAAAAAGCTGAAACATCATTATTTAAGCCTGGGAACACTGGTTAAGGGCAACACTCCTCTGCTTTGATGTTCTAGAAAAATGTAAACAAAAGCTGTAATTTTTGAGGTTGAGGATTGATCAAGTTTTCAGAGTGTAAAATAGCCCTATAGGAATCTGGTGAAAGTATCCGAAATTACTATAGGGAAGAAATTTGATCTTATTTTCAACCTAATTAAAGCCTTCTGCATCTCCACAAAAACCTCCAAAACCCTGGAGATCTCTGATGGTTTACCCTCTGGGGAGAACACACAGATATGAATTTTAATAGTGTCTTTTGGTAATGTGGTGGATAAAGACAAATTGATTACAGCAGTCTGGAAAAAAGCAGGTGATGCATTACCAGGGCCACTGGGTTCATGTTTTCCCAGACATGGTGAAGGCCACCCAGATCGTAAAGGAAAGTTGATATCTTTAAAAACTTGAGTTCTATGATTTGGGGCTTGATACGGCTTTCTTGTTTCCGGATACACTGGATTATATCAAAAGAAAAATAAGATGTATGGTCCACATTCTGTTCTTGTGTGCACAAAACCAAATCTAGGCTAAAATTTCTGACATTGATGGATTTGCTCCAGATTTACACCCAACAGAAGAGCAGTATTGTCCTTCTGATTATAATGATTATAATGAAGAGCGATGTGAAACCAAAAGAGAGTAAAAGTCTAAGAAATCTGAATTTTGAGGTAAGTGCTTCTACATATTTGCATGAAATACCAAACAGAACACTCCTGTAGAAGTCCTTTATGAAGATACTTATGCCTGGTCTCAAAGGACATGGTTGTTCAAAACTTGTTTCCAAGAGAACACTAGGCATGTACTGTGATGGGACTTAAAGTGAGTGTACTGTGATAACTGTAGACTCCTTACACTCTATTTCTTTCTAGCCCATTTGGATTTATGCTGGGACAATTAGATAGACACATATGAATAGAAAAGCCATTTCACTGATGTGCATGAATATTATAGCAGATGGCAAGCCAGATGACAATTCTACTATTGTTTAATTTGAACATTGTCTTTGAACATTGTCTAATTTTGTTGATTAATATTTGGTACGCGTGGATATACACACACCAATGCAAGTTTGCAAATATGGATCAGATTGATACATGATCTGCTTTGAGACCTAACTGTTTTTCAGTCCCATAGCTGGCCCGCAGCCTGCCACAGAGCCATAAACTCGGCGTGCTGAGGAACCTCACTCACTCCAGTGTTCCATGACATTAGCCTAGGTTTGAAAAAGAACACAGATCTAATCTAAACAGAGACTAACTCTCCGTACAGACATGTGTCCCTGGAAAGCTCTGCTCAGCTGCATCTAGCTGAAAAAATAAGACACCTCTATCTATGCCATGGAAAAGCCTGAAACTTCTGCTTTCCCAGATGTGCAGGGCTATCCTTTATGAGGGCTAGAAATGAAGTATGTATGGGAAACACTGATAGAATTAGACGTCTTGAAAAATGCAGCATCAACCATCCTCTTCTTTTAAAACAAGCACAGAGAAATCCTGAATTCTCATCCTGTCTGTCAGGACCATTCATATTTCTAAGTTAATGTTAAGTAGTCCTCGCCTAAAATACAGAAACTACACTGAAAACAGCAGGTGGAACTTCCTGAACCGTTAGAATGAAGTTGTACTTGGCCTTAGACTCTTATTTACATTTTGCAATGGCACAACCCTAACAGAAGGAATGGAGAAAGCCCATCTTCTCCCTCCTTCCAGCCTTTAATCTGGTGGTTAAAGCACCCTGCTGGAAGGCAATTCTCTTGGGTGTGAATCCCCACCAGCAGAGCTGAGGATTGACCCTGGTCTCTCGTGTCAGAGGTGTGCGCTTAAACTGTTATAGCAAAGGCAAGATGGCTAGACTGCCAGAACTGGAGCCTCATTTCAGGAGAAAAATGAGCTCTGTTGAATTCCTGACAGAAAGGATCTTGATAATCTTCTTCAAGAAGTGCCAGGCTGTAGATGCAGAGTGAATGGAAACAGTTCACAGAATCACAGAATGGCAGGGGTTGGAAGGGACCTCTGGAGATCATCTAGTCCAACCTCCGTGACAGAGCAGGGTCACCTAGAGCAGATTGCACAGGAACGCGTCCAGGCGGGTTTTGAATGTCTCCAGAGATGGAGACTCCATCACCTCTCTGGGCAACTCCACCACCTCTCTGGGCAGTTCCTGTAGCCTTGAATGAGATCCACTGGGGAGAAGGTTTACAGAGTTATCTCCATTCTTCAAATTTCTCAACTGGCCAGTTCCAGGCATGTAGAGTAGCTCAACTTGCCAACTGTTTTGGAACTCAGCTCTTACGCTACTGCAGAGGGAGCCCAGACATCTAGCACAGAGCCCTGAGGAGCAGATGTCAAAAGACTCGTGTTGCAAGTGTTAACTTTTAGGAGTGAGGACCTAAATCCTCACTGGATCTGGCCTTCTGCATCTGTGAACCATTTTGAACACCAAACTAATAGTCTAAAGTCTTCAAGTCTTGCTGACCAGAGTGGTGCCTGCATACCTGAAAGAAAGTCTAGGTCATTTAGCTTGCATTTACAAAGGTGTGCTGGCTTAGGTGCCCTTGTCTGCAAGTTGGAGGTAGCCTGGGAGTCTAGTCCCCTTCCTTTGTCCACCCAAGGAACTTGGGATACAAATAGGCAGATATTTAATTTTATTTGGTTTGGGTTTTTCTATGCAAGGTCTGAAATTACACAGGTCTGTAATGGGGGTTTTTCTTCTGATTTACAAGCCAATGTCATACCTCTATATAAATCCCATTTTTTGGTCCAAATATGAGCTAACAAAGCTTAGCTGGTATACTGCAAGTTAGTATTCATCTTTTGATCCAAAGCTCATATTGTTGTATGTTTTAAAATAATACTCTGTTATGCAATGCTAGTATATAGCCACCCATCTCTAGAACAGCAGAATGACTGCATCTTGTAATAAGCATCAGTGCATGGTAAACAAGGAGATGAAGGTGGTTTCCTACACAACAGAGTGAGTCTTTGACTTGAGAAACCGAATTGGGAGAGGAGACTGCTAGGCATGCAAAAATTGTGTAAGAACAGACAGCATTTCTGATAGATTTACAAGACTGGGACTGACTGGCTTCAGAGTGACTGAAAAACAATCAAGACCAATTTAAAGAATATTGTGTAATATCTATTTGTCATGTATGGTATGATTTTACAGATAATTTGCAATCTGGCAGAGTTTATACAATTAATACAGTGATACAGTTAATTTAGCATAACAACAAAAACCAACACAATAAAAATGCCCCCAGGACTTAAAGATGCAAGAATGTGGGTCTCCCACAGAGTTGTGACAAAGAGTCTGGGAATTCCTCCCCCCCCCGCCTTTTTTTTTCATTTTGCTTTTGAGGTGAAACATTGACTAGTTTCTCCTATACCAATTCCAGCCCTGGATAGCTGAACTTGTTACAGAGCTAACCATAGCATACTAGCATCTAGGTTGACACTGCTCAGTGATGTTGCCAGAAACACTGACAAAAAGTGCCATACCATGGCTTTGAAAATTGCAGTAACCAACTAAGGAGTGTGTATATTGATGTGGAGTACAATGATCAGATCAGTGTTGTGTTTAGTCTGATATCCCATCTCCAAGAATGTCAGCAATCGATGAAGGATCATGAAACCAAACAGAAGGAAGCTATAGGTAATTCTACTGGCATATAATGATGCCTGTGCTCAATTAACGGTTTAGACCAGCCACTAATAACTTCCATTAGAATAAGTTCAGCTTCATGAGCTGAGGGTTTTCTCTCTACAGCTCTCGTTCTTTGTTTACTGTTTTAAACTGAATATACATGGTTGTAACAATCTAGTTGTTTTCTTTGTACTTGCCAAGTTCATGGTCTGAAACTTGCAGCAATCAGTTCCTTTAGCTAGCTGTTTACCATGTTAAGTCATATTTTGCTCCCTTCACAGTTGAGTGACCTTCAATTACACTGAGGAAGTAAGCAGAAGCATCCTATTTGTCTTCCCTGCATTGCTTGCTATTGCATGCAGCCTGTAAAAAGACACACAATAAAGAGTTCCTATCTTGTCGTTTGCCTTGGCTGGATCTCCCGTCTGACGGACATTCTAACGTATTACCTATCTATGCCCTGCTCTCTTGGCCAGAGTTCAGATTTGATTGACATATCTGTTGCTTTGACTAGCTACAATGAAGGGGAAAAAAGCCACACAGCTATAATTACCCGTTGCTTTTTTAAAAAATGGGACCAGCTTTCAAAAGCGTCACTGTGAGAAACTCACTGACGTAACAGTACTGCTGCCAGAAAACTAACAAGAGCAAAATTATCCGACTGAGAGTATTCATGAACTACAAGAGAGAGAACCAGAGACCTGTCCTCGAAGACAGCAGCAGAAATAATACAATTCTGTAGTATGGTTTTCATGTGATGAACTAGTTGTTCCAAAAGCCAGTGTTCTTTCATAGGCTGCCAAAGCTGACTGAAGGAAACATCCAGTCAAAGCCTGTAACTTAGGACCAGTTTTCCAATTGCTTGGGCAGTTTCCGACTTGTACAGGTAGCAGTAAAGAGCAGTGGATTCGTATTTCACAGAGCTCAGGTTAAATCCAAACATTGATGAGTGTCTCCTGAGAATTCTTTGTGGGGTTTGCGTATACTTTTTTTACCTTTGACAATCCTGGCAATAATCTGCAAGGAGCTATTTGTTTGCTCCCATGGAAATTTTTGACCTGGTTTATGTTTACAGCATAAAAATCACAATGGGCGAAGAGAGGCAGGGAAAGCACGAAAACTGATGTAGAGCAAAGAGCAAACAGGGAAGTACCAACCTTTGTTGATACCAACAAAACCTTACCCATTAGCCTTTGTTTACTCTCCCCATGTAGTATGTGCTCTGTCTTCTCTCATTTTTTACAACCTAACAGATGAGTTAACTGAGAGGATCTATCTCTATAAAATAGGGAATCCGTTTTAGTAGGTTGACTGAGTTAGTTGGCTGGTCCTCCCATTGGAGCAATTTGCTAACAGCAGGAGTGTATCCAGCAAAATGTAGTTCTTCACACGGACCTCCCAAGTTGTCCCATCTCTCCATCAGAGAAACTTTTGTGGGGCCTGGGGAAGGGAGAGTCCTGTGAAAATAAAAATAAAAATAAAAATGCCATGTCTAGGTGGAACCCTGGAAAAATTCCACAGAAGAAAATCTCATTATGAACCCTTTCCCTACATGCTGTATGGCTAATCTGAAATATTAAAGAGGAAGACAGATATTAGCAGGGAAGGAAGAGACGCTTGGAGTAAGAGGGATCTGGATTCTCTTGCTTTCTCTTTTTCAGGCTTTCCAGGAGATCTTGGGTGAGAGACACAGCTGCTGTGCCTCGCTTTCTCCTCTGAAGATAAAAATTGATTAATGCTACTGATGTCCCTCCCAGAACAATCTGGAGAGATTATTTATTAGGGTTGATAAAAATCTCGTAAGGAGGAGCAGCGTATTTTTTAAACAAATAAAGTAAGTGTGGCACACAGTTCAAATGGCTAGTGCAACGCACAGGACAAGGATTAACCTGCAGGCTTCACTCTAACAGATTTATTCTGCATGAGGCTCAGTGTTCCACTCCAAGATGCTGTATTGCTGTCTGCATGTTTTCTTCAACATATATACACTACAAATACATATATATAAAAAGAAAACATGTATACACTACATCATAGATCAGCTGACTGAGCTATTCATTGGCAAGAACTGAATGTGTTTGGTTGGAAATTGTTGTTAAGGTTTCTAAACCTTGGTAGTTCCCCCAGAGAATTACACCCACTTTAGTCAATCCTTAAATCTAGCAAGAGAGGTGCACAAAGGCAGATTTGATGCTGTTGAAATGGCTATATTGGGTTGTGCATCTGACTTGGCTTTCAGGAAGATAAAATGGCTTATAAGGGAGTGGGGGGGAGAATGACTTAAAAGTGCAAGTTATGCACCTGGACTGTTAAGCTGTTTGTGTTCCTTAATACCTGCTTTCTGTCTCCAAAAATGCACACAGGAGTATTTTCAGACTAAGGATATGTTATAGTCTCTCATCAGTTATACAAGTGGGACTGAAAAATACCAGGTTCTCACTATTTCTTTGCTCTAATGCCTGTTTCAATAGAGATATGAGTTCTGGGAGCACTGTATGACTTCATGCATTTTTTTCCAGAAGTAACGATAAAAAAGTAACATGAAAGACCAGCCCAAACAAAATCTTTGAACTGGAAGATGAACCAGATAACAGATATATATTTTCCAATTCATTTCTATTTGTGCTTGCAATTTTTTGGCAGAGCAAGTGCTCCCTTGAGTTCCCAGATGCCCCATTCAATTGGAAATCTTAAAGGCACAACCCAATGTATAGGCAATTTTTCAAGAACAAAGGAAACGGGAAAACAGCAGCCTGTTTGGCTCTGAAGCTGTAGAGCATCTATGGATCAACATTCCTGAGTGCAAGCAACTTTTAAATTAATTTTGGTTTATATTTCAGAAAAACATTTGCATACAAACTTGCCAAGGATGTACGTTAGTCAAAATGTATTGTGCTCCCCTAGAAAGAGCCAGGGAGGGAGAATATGAACTGCAACATTCCCTGGGCTTCTGCAATATTGCAGCTGCTCTCAATTAAAGTGAGTGGTGGTTTCTAGGGACCGTATCTATGGTATTTATCTTCCAACCATTTTTTTATTATTTTGCAATGATTTCATGAATTGCAATTGCAGCTTAATAAAGGGGTGTTACAGTAGTGACCACATTGTCTGCATATTTCTTCCGTTGAGAATCCCAATACACATTATGTTACTGTCAGAGATTTAAGGTACAGCTATCTATAAAGTAGCAGAACAGGAACAAAGCTTAAATAATTAAATCCACTACATCCACAGAAAGCATCCTCTATTAAGGGACAAGAGGAGAGAAAATGTATGTGCTTTCAAGAGCCTAGAGAAAGATACCTGGCAAAACACTGTCACTAGGTTACGCACAGTGGAAACCAGACACAGACAAGCTTTGTATTTAAAACCCTAAGTAACTGATGGGCTTTCATCCTCCTGCAACATTTTTCCATCCCCCTTCCTCTGAAGTCGATGGGGGACTTCCATGCTACTTAGTGACTAGCTCAAGCATTAACATGCAAGGGTTAAAAAGGGATGTTCTGTTTGTGCAGGATAAAATCCACGAATCAATTCTAAATTCCAAATAGTTCCTAAAAGAGGGTCTACTATTTGTCTGTTTTCTATTTGTTACCTGAAATCACTGGTCGAGGCATATGGTGAGCTGTCAGAAGGCCTGCATTATAGGATGTCTCTGCTTTGGATTTCTTCCCTGACTCTGGATGGTTTTTTAACGTTTACCGACTCTGTGTGAAAGGGATGATCCCTCTGCCCTTTCTCTCCACAGCACCGTCAAATTGTTACCCCTCCTGTCTGGATAGACGGTACAACCAGGTAGCTCTGTTAGCTGCCAAGTGAAAATAACCACCTTATGCTTATGATGTAGGGTAAAAAGGAGGCTCAAACTCAAGACTAAGTATTGAGAATTCTGTTCTCCGCGCACCATCAGCCCACATTGACAGATATTATCCTCTCAGATATTATCCTGCAGCTCAAAGCATACACAGAATGACTATCTACTGCTTATCTGGGCTATGCCATGCACAGAAACTAGACTATATGAGCAGAAACTACACAATAACAGTGCCTGCAGACTCCAGAGGGCATGGGTACTTCTGCTGAAGTGACCTTTTCAGGCAGTCATGAGGGGTTACAATGAATGTGGTTTGTGAGTCTGACTTTGACAGCCAGCTCACCTTGTTCCTTGCACAACACCACAGTTATGTCCCAAGAATCTAACCAGACTAATCCCCTGCCAGGACTCTAATTTCCATTCCAGAATATAAAACATAAAAATCAAATCTCCAAAGCCTGTAGTAGGTGCAATCACACAGAAAAAAAAACCTTTGTTTTGAACTGCTTTTGAGGAATAGCCCTGCCAGCAAAAATGCAGAAATGTCAACAAGCCCATCATTTGACCAATACGAGCTTTGTAAAACTGTACCAGTTTGCTTCACAGAGCTTTAAAGAAAAGGATTAGTCCAGAAATGTTTCCACAATATAAATACAAATTATGCAGAATACTTGGTAAGAAGGCAGTGTAGTAGACATCCCCATATAATCAGGCATTCCGATTTTTGAATGGTTGAAAACACTCTTTTCACATAGCAGCCACTGCAGAAAAAAAGGTATTGATCACAGGTTACCAGTGGGTGTGAAAGAGAGTACTCCTCCTAAACCTAGCAGTCCAAGGTGACTATTGCTAGCCAACTTAATATGAAAAAGATCACTTTTTAAACCTGCGTGCTGCATTATTCTATGTTAATATTGAAATAATAATTTCTAATCACAGCACGGCATATCACAGTTTGTTCTGTGCTGTAACTAAAGTATTTTAGAAGATGGAGTAGTTGAAAATTTCACTATTCCAGAGAAAGGGCCAAGGCAGCAGTCTGTGGTTCCCAATGGCCCTGTCCATTTTTAAGTACTTGACACACTTGCAGCCAGCCCTTGTTAACATTAAAACGAACCCTGAGAGTACGGTAGATTACTAAACTGATGTCGCAGAAAAAAAGCATCAGAATCTCTGAAGCAGTGAAAAAAAGAAGAAAAAAAACCCCAGAGATAAATTTGTGTCAACAGATGTGTTTTACCACTAATGATCATGAAGCCATGATACAGTTTTAATTACCCAGACTTCCCTTTATTATAATAGCCCCATAAAATGCTGACTAAATAAAAAATAACATCAATATACATAAGATGGAAAGCAGATGGCTGAGATTTTTGAACTAGAAGCCACTGCTGGAAAAGAACAATTGCTTTTGAGAGTCAGTCGCCTATTTGGCTAGATATATTCTTTTAAAATGTTTTACTACATAATTAGAAGGTTTGAAAGAGTCAGACGCCTGAGGAGTGTGCTAACAGATACAGAAACATGAAAGAGTGACTTCCCTTTAAAAACCCTGGCCCAGATGCTGTCCTCTACCAGATGGCACAGAGGAGGACAAAGCAAACTCAGACATGGCCTTGCATACTTTCTAGTACAACAAAACAAAATTCTGTACTTGTGAGTCTTGATAGCAGCATGCTTATGAACATAAACTTAACAATAACTACCACCAATACAGGCTTTTTTATCATGTTCTTTATGACTTTGTTCCTCAGACCCCCATCTCACATTGCTCTCCATGCTGTCTAGCTCTCCAGCCTGACTTTATGACTCCTGCAAGATGGTTTCCATGATTCCCAACTCCTTTGTTCCACAGTACAATACCTGAAGTACACAATAAAATCAATTATCATTGTGAGAAAGGTTAAAAAAGGATAAAAGGCTGCCAAGAAATTCCAATATAGTAAGATGAAAACTCAATCCTCGTTGTCTGGCTGCAGCAAAAGACTGAATTACATGGGGTTTTGAGAAAATGACGTTCTTCAGCTGCAAGACCATCTGCAGAATTCTGTGGAGAAGGTGAGCATAGGCATTTACTTCTCCGAGTGCTATTATTAGGGGCTACTTGCTGACTCAACAGGCACTACTGAATTCATGATGTGCAGATATTTTTTCTAGAAATACCATTTGTAAACAAAAGAGAAAAACAGGGACAGGAAATAAAAAAGATGAAGCCCCAATTCTTTGGCATCTCCTTTGAAAGTGAGGTTGGCATTCCATGGATACTAAACTCCTGGAACATTTTTAATAAGAGACCAGAATTTCTCCAAGACATAAGAAAATGAAGTGTGGTGACTATCAAGCACTCTCTCTGAAGTGTCTCCACAAACATACTATTGGATTAGAGCTCCACTGGCTTTGAAGGAAAGGAAGAAGCCCAGCAGAAGAACAGTACCCCATGGACTAGCCCATAGACTCCCCTGGGGAAGCCAAGGAGAGGAGCATTATTTGTGCTTCATGATTGCATCTGAGTTGGAGGAGAAATTCAAATAAGTATACATGAAATTCATGGTGTCCAATGAAGAAGGGCTTGATGTGATTAAGGTTTGTCTTCTGTAGATCTTGAGCTTATACATTTTCTACTTGGTTCCAGTGATAGCCCATTCCTCCATGAGTTGAACCTCGAGGATTCTCTGCATGTGTGTTTTCTAAAAACTGCTGAGTGTGGAACATGGGAACTAACATTTTCTTCCTGATGCTGTAGGTTTCTGCATCAACCACAATGATGTATATTAAAGAATACTTCCATAACATCATGACTCACCTAACCAAATGTAGATATCTACAACATGGAAGCTTAACTGATTTAATTGTTGAGACTGCTTTATTAGTCGATGGAAAGAAAGAAGGTATAAATAATCTTGTTCTAGAGTAAACAGCACAAATCATGCTGAGGAATTGTGCTCTAAAAGTATTTCTTTCTCTCATGAAAAGGAGCCTGGGGTGACGCTCTCAGTTGTAGAGGGTGACACTCTCAGTTGTAGAGGACTCCACTACAGGCATATTAAAATAGGTGAGATGAATCCCAAACCTGTGTTTAATATAAGTGCCAAGTGCTGATACAATAAACAGAGAGCAACAGGGAAGAGTCTAAATACTGATGATGTGTTTTCCTATGTAAGTAGCACCCTTGTAAGTTTGTATTTTTGATACACTTACTGAAGTTGAGTAAGACCAGTGATAGTTTTCACTCTGATATGGAAATTTAAAGCACTGGCATCAGATCTAAAATTCCAACCTTTGCTGGCAGGTACTAAGCATTGTCCTGTGTGGATGAGAGACATGGAAGAACACGTCTATCTCAGGCAAGTTTTCAGGGCATTGCCTGCACCAGAGTGAACAGAATAGAAAGAATAGAAAAAATAAACATTGTTGAGGTCTTGGAGTGAGCACAACAACTTTCTACCAGCATGGATAATTTTCTACCACTCTCAAAATGAGGGAAAGATAAAAGCTTCCCTAAACAAACCATGTTTTCGCAAACCTGAGTCAAGAAAAAGAAAAATTAAGCCAGAGGAACTTTCAAAACATGAGAGTGGCTAACTGAGGAGGACTTTTGCAAGGCAACAACACAGTTTTAAAAAAACTGTCCCAGGAAAGTGTTGGCATGATTGACTTCTGCCTTATGTACAGCACAGTGCAAGAAATGAACAGGAGAAGCAAAAAGGAGCCAAGAGAGGGAAATTAAGAACAGTCCATTTGTCTACAAAGAAAACAAAGAGAGGTGGTTCTCCACATGCTGTAGCTACACTGTGGAAATACGTGCCCTAGGATACTGTAGATGGTAAAAGTTTATTAGAGAAATTAATAGGGAAAGGAATGCACTGAGAGCTTTTAAACACAAAGATACGACCCCTGACACAGGAAATCCATGAACTGCAAGTTACGGGAGGCCAGGAGACGTGTCTTCCCCCTTATATCCTTCCCTGTGAATCTGCTTTGACTGCTGTTGGGGGCAGGATACCAAGCCAGATAGATCTTTGGTCTGAGCTGGAATGGCCATTCCTGTGATATATCAATGTATTTTTATAGTAACCATTCCATTAGAGTAAGTGTGATTCATGGAATTTTTTTTTAAGTAGAAATTGTATTTTGTCCTAGTTTTGACAGCATGTGTATGAAGATACTGAAGAGCCTTATTTGTGGATGCAGGCACTTTTTGTTTGTTTATGAGAGGCATTGAAGTACAAGATAATTCAAAGATTTAAATCTTTGAATGACATTCAACATTCTCTTCTATACTACTGCTACCTATTCAAAAGTGATGGTTTAAATTCTTATTTTTAGACAGACTGTTTAAAAGCTTAGGATAAATGGCTAACTTTCTATCTCCTTCTGATGGACAAGCTCCCTTAGATCACCACTGGTGTCCCTGTAAGCGAGGCCAAAGATACGATGATGGTGGAGAGTGAACAATCATGTTCCCTGCAGAGCAAGGTGGGAACATATTGGCAGCTTAGTGGTGAAGTAATTTCCACAGATGATGCCTGTGTTGTGTGTGTTCTAAGGATAAACAGGTTGGTTCAGTTTTTGTCAGTCTTGTACCTTCCGTAAGTCTCTCTCTGTCATGGTGAATCATTTAAAACCATCAGTAGCTCCAGAAATTCCTTTAAATAACTCAGATTTTTCCTGGAGTAGTAAGGTTTTCAAATATTTGGGAATTACAGTTTATCCAAATGTGGATAAAATTCTTGATTCCAGCTCTAAAATGCTGTTTAATACAGTTCAACAAGCTGGACAGATGGTACTAATAGTACAGAAAAGGACAAGCCCAAGCAATCCTCAAAGATTTCATTCCTTTTTCATTTTCTCAGCATTAAGTTACCAAACTAATTTTACATACATATTAGAAAAGTCTGTCTTAAAGTCCACTTGGAAGATAAAAACATGAACTAGTATAGGAGAAGAAATAGATACGGCTTGGGCCTTTCTAATGTTCTGAACTACCATGTAGCAGCTATCTGGCGTATTTACTAAGTGAAGAACCCTGCTCAGACAGCAAACTTAGGAATGTATGCAGTATCATTGCTATCAATTCCCCAGTTACCATCTCTCTTCTATAATCTGAGCAAAGCAACATGACAAAATATCACTAATTCCTGCTTCCTTTTTACTTGCCAAAAAAATTAAAAAAAAAACTAATCAAGAACTAAATATACAATTCATGGCAACCAGACTATTTCCGTCAAGACTCTGAATGTGCTTCTGCCAATCTGTAGTCCTGTACAGTAACTGGCCATCAATAGAAAGCAAAATGGGAGGCAATTCAGCAACTTCTAGAGCACCAGTTTAACTAATCAAATACATTTTCTCATAGGTCCCAGTCTTCCAAGAACACAAGAGCAATCGATCTCTGGTGTCAACAGAATTTGAGGAGGATAAGCACCATGAAGGGCAGGTCCTTAGGACAAAAATTAAGGCAGGAGCAGTTCCTAAAAAAGGTTCATGAAGACCTGTGAAGATCGTATAAATATTTAGCAAAATGTGAAGCACTTGGGAAGATTTACAGGAGCACCGTAAGTGTTTCTTGTCATAGTGAAGGAGCCACCCATTCCCATTTAAAGTATTCAATAATTTTGCTGCTTCTTTCCTTCATTGAGGTTTTAGCTGTCTCAAGTGGATGCCCCAACTTGCAGACTTCTAAAAATAGTGGATTTACTAAAACCACAGCCCCATAATCTTTCCAGTTTCTACCTATTTTGTGAAAATTACAGCAGCTGGACAGTAACATATTTCTATGTGTTGCAGATTTACTGAATCTCTTTTATATTCTTCTTCATACTCTAGTAATAGACATATCTGGAATGTATCCCACTTTTCCACAGTGACAAGAGACTGATTGGACCAGGCAGACAAACTTTTTAAAGGCAATAAACCAGAGCATATTCATTTAAGAAGACCTCTTCCACCTGAGAGCTTCATACAATTAAAGAAAAAAAAAATCATGCCTCTGAAACCTATACACTTAATGTGTTCCACAAAAGCCACCAACGACAAACTTCTTTATAAACAATCTAAATTAGTGGCTTCACTTTAACTAGTTAACATATCCTAGTGGTAGCGTAGAACCTCAAACAACAAGCATGTTTGCAAGATTTTTCTCATGGACTATACCAAAGTGTCTAAATACGTACAGATGTGCTGGGGCACAGTAACAGCCTGCAGCTCATAGCCAAGGATTAGAGAGAAAAAAGTTACTTTGTCTAGTCCTTTCTTCTTACAGACTGTATTGCGTTAGTCTTCTCTTTTCAGATTTCTTCGTTTACTTAAAAATTGCTAAGCTATATTTACATGGATAATGAGTTTTATCATTACAAATGCACTCTATCATTAGGCTAGTAGCTGCCCGCTACCATCTGCATTTCTTTGTGACTCTGCTTTCAAAAACTGTTCTAATGGAGAGCTTTAACTACCCTTTAAAACTCAGGGTGAAAGTATTTTTTTTTAATTGAGTTAGTAAGACCCCTGTTACTGAATTCAGGACTATCGCACTTTTTGGGTCTCTGAGGGAAAAGGAGGGATGACAGTCCCACTAAGTGGAAACAGGTTCCAAGATCCCAGGTTATATGATGCTCAGCCAGCAGTAGCTCTTTTAGTCATTTACTATATGAAAGACTGATGTTGATCAGTTTGCGAAGTTTTGGGAAAACAGCCACCATAGAGTGGTGCCAATGTCCATTGGCAGGAATGACGCTGTTTTCAGTGTTTACACCTGTGTATCCATGGAAAAGACTACAAGCAACAGCTTTTCCTAATACCATTTCTTCTGCACCCTTTATTCATCTTCCCACTTCCAACTCTGCCCTTCCAGTTTCTCACGGCCATTCTCTCTAAGCCATCAGAGCAACTGGAAGCCACCTGAGTATGACGACTCTTATTTTCTGCTCATTTCTTTTGAAAGCATGTCCTACGCTTGTTTGGCGGTGAACAAGAACAGGCAACTTTCTAAAAGGACAGTTGCTCTAGTGAGAAGAAAAAGTAAGTCTATGTGAGCATTCAGCTGTACACAGGCTGTGGAGCACAGTTAAACAGCCACCACTTGTGGCTTTCGTTTTGAGTATAATTTCACAAGGGCCTGAGAAAGGGACTAGAATTACTAGTGAAAAGGCATAGCATGAAAAATGGGAATAACAGGTGCATGTTATAGTAGTATTACCCGGCAACACCTGTAACTGATAGACTGGAGTATGGGACTTCTGATAAATGGACACTGCCCCTCTCTATAATTATATGCTGGGAAATGTGTCTCTAAAATCTGTAATAAATGACGATAGCACGGAAGGCATGCTGGCACCTTTCCAGTTGCAGAGTTCTTACCCTCATTTCAGACTTTGCCCAAAGGACCTGCATTAGATAAGCAAAAGATTAGGGTGGATGCATGCGGACAGAATCTGAATGGGGATGGAAAACAGACTGCTTGTGTGTCTGGAGCAACATTGCTATGGGAGGAACTGTGATTCCCACAGACTAGCAGAGAATATCAAGGCTGAAAATGCATTGAGAAAAGGGGGGACAGTAATATTCTGAGGGTGGTGCAAGGGAGACAAAGTGAGTGCAGGATTAGAAAGATCAGTATAAACCAAGACATACATGTGGGGCAATCACAAGGGTAATTTCACTTGAGACTAAGCGAGTGTGAGGGTAAATGTCTGGAAGCAGTCTCTGCACTAGGGTTCAGAAGAATGAGGAAGGAGGAAGCAAAGCAAAGCTGTATTAAAACTGAACAGAGCAGTGCTATAGGATACTTCCCAGCAATTCCATTAAAACACAGGATTTTCTCCCATCCCACAGAGGTTTAACTGCCTGTCACACTGCATATGATTCTACATCAGGCTTCCAAGTAAGTATAAATTCATCTCAGCACATTTTCAAGAACACTGGTTTGGCCATTTTAAAAGTTGGAAGCCAGTAGTGGTGTGGGAGCTGTTTTGTAGCTGAAAACTAGCTGTTTTATGTTTTATAAAACCAGTCCATAATGATGATTAGCCTCTTCTAAAACCATTTTTGTAATAAAAACTGGGAGGTTTAATATTTGCAAATTGGCTACTAAACACATGTAATATTTTCATATCTAAAAAACGTTGTGGGTGAATTTGGTGCATATAAAGACAAAGGACAAACTACACTGGCCTGAGTCAAGAACTGCAGGCAGATACTGTTCAAACTTTCACGTACGGCTATCAGGGCATCCGAATTCTCACCTGCAAACTTCAACGTGAGGCTTGGGCAAAGTCCTTGCAAATGGTGACACCTCTGCATGGTTCTGATCCTGACTCTCTCTTCTCCCATGAGTATTCCCACTGCCATCGGTCAGTCCGGTCAGGCTGCTCACAGTCATAACAGTCAAAAGAATGAAGTTATTCCTTCCTCTAGGACACAATCCAAAAATCTCAGCTACTAGAGCTGTGAAAAGCATAGATACTTAGAAGTTAGCAATGCCAACTTCATTTTTATTACCATTCTAAAAGATTCTTGCCTGCCATGTCTTCCCTCAGCTGTTTCACCCTGTCAGTTGTGGTAAATACCTACTCATCTGTCTCGGCGGCTATGCCTGCACCACAATGATGAAGCCACTGGTAGGAGAACAATCATTGGGACTCAGAACAAATTTTAATGCAATTAAAACTGATACTTGAGAAGGCAAAATTAGCCGTTGCCATTAACTACTACCAATGTGCCCTATCCTTAGTGTTTTGCATTGTCTTTCTCACATGCCACAATATGCGCTCACCTAGACAATATCAGATATTCCTCTGTGCTAGAATCATCAATTGTGCTACTGTACTGTAAAGATTTGAGTTTTCAAGACCAGACAAGTGTGTGTATTTGAGCTCAGATCCTCCAGGGAATACATGCGGCTTCTAGCGTTCTGACCCCTGGCACAAGCTGACGTAGTCACTGATGGCCACCTCGGCACTCATCTGGCATGGGAAGATCCCTTTGAGGCCAGCTTCATAGCCTCTTTGGGGCTTCTCAGGCATCATTAAGGGATCTCAGCTCATCAGTTAATGAAACCCATAGTCGTAATTCACATACCTAACAGACAAAATTATGCAACTCTCACATGTAAATAAGTGGTTCTGAGATGAAAGGGCTGCCCACACACTCAGGCTCTGCAGTTAATCAGAAGTGATGCAGACACCGACATTCTGAACTGACATTGAAAAACAAATCCAGCAACCTGCAAATGCTGGCATCTATACTGATTGAGAACCAAGTTATGTCCCTCATTTTTGTTACACTTGTGATTGTGTCTGGAGTTGATTGAAAATACTGCAATTAAATGTTCCGATACTGTGAATAACAGTTTTCAGGAAAAATTCTGTTCAGTAAAGGTTTTAACAAGTCACCCCTCCTCTGGATGAAAACACACATCAAAATATTGGAGTTTCCCGCTGAATGGATTTTTGCTTCTTGAATCTATATAACACATTTCCATTTTAGAATGTATTTTATTCCATTTTATGAATTCGAATTGGTAAGTTAAAGACTATTCGTTCAACACCATGCGACACTATTC
The DNA here is from genome assembly GCA_013396915.1 of Stercorarius parasiticus. Classification (NCBI taxonomy): domain Eukaryota; kingdom Metazoa; phylum Chordata; class Aves; order Charadriiformes; family Stercorariidae; genus Stercorarius; species Stercorarius parasiticus. Next base: position 28,434 of record VWZL01004827.1, read on the forward strand.
CATCTCCCTCTGAGACATGCAATAAACCTTGGTGACGTAGTGGTTGTAGGTTCTGCTCTTCCTTATAGTCCTTGCTGTCTGCATATCCACAGCTGAACTAGGCATCCAAAGAGGCTTCCAGTTCAGACAGATAGAGATACTCTATCAGTCTGACATTAGTGCATCCTAGTTCAGATCCCTTGATATGTTTCCATCTAAATCCACCTTTCTCGAGAAAGTTATACCAATTCAGTTAGAACTCATCTTACACTATTTTCCTAAACCTGTAGTTAAAAGTAGATCTAGGTTCTTTTTGGGTCCTGCTACAGACAGCTGATGAGACTTTGCTCAAATCATATAAACTCAGTTTCTGCTCCTATAAAATTAGAATGGTATCTATTTGTCAGATATATTGTAAGGCTAAATTGTCTGTAGGGGGCTGTGATTTCCTTGGGTAGGAGAACACAAAGTCTTACCACAGATTTGACATATTGCACCCAGATAGCTCGGCACAGATGTCATAAAACATTTCTAACTTTCTTAAGATTTCCCCAGAGCATGACAGAATGACTTCAGTGCTTGAAAGTGCCATCACATGGTTACTTAAGCTATCTGTGAAAAGTAGAAGCTATTCAAATCCTTCTTAGTGCTTTTATTGGTCAGTGGCAGCAGTAAGTTCAGAAAGCCTCTGTTGACACTGTAACATGCCACCTGAGCGCTACCAGTGCTTCACAAATTGCCCTATAAAAGAGGTCAATTTTAGTAGGTGTGATTTTGCTAAACTTTCAGCATGTGCATGGGCTAGGGTAGCTTGTCAGGCCAATAAAATCTCACTGAATTGAATTAAAACTGAACACCTACTGACCTGCAAGAAGTCTACATGCTAACTATCTGATGCTGCCTGTATCTTAATAGCTAGACAAACGATCCACCACGCAAGAAGGTATTTTTCCAGTTTCTCAAAGCTGACAATGTGAAGCAAAATGCAATGCAACGTAGCCTCATGTCACAAGACCACTCCTGATTGAAACCAAGGAAAAATTTGTTCTACAGATGTGATCTGCCTCTTGTTTCTTCAAAATATGTCTGATGGTTGATGACAGTAACACTCCTTAAAGAGTCTGATCATACAGTTGCCATTTTGCACTCTCCAACATACAACAGTTCTGGAAGCTCAAGAAACTTAAGGAACAAGATCTCTTGAATTTGACAGGAAAAAACATCTTTTATTTCTCAATTGATTTGAGTCATTTGTTCTGAGCAAAGAAGTATAGGAGAGGATCCCTTCAGCAGACAAGCCTTCCTCTCTTTGCTCAAAAGGAGATGTCTGCCATGGCAATTTCACAGAACAGATGTTCCTTCACATGTGTTATTACTCTATCTGTACCTAGGACTTCCAGCAAACACTGTTTAACTAAAGCAGTAATGGACAGGAAGGCAGAACAACAGTCATTCCTACAAACAGCTCTTACATCCAAGAGGCGTTTCCTACTCTGTAAATCTTCGCAATCCTTAGACACGGTCAGAAAGCAAAGGGAGCTCAAAATTCACATAAATCCCTCTCTCCAAAACAAATAGTTCCAGGAAAACATGGAGCAAAATGTCACTACCTTTTCTCCTCAACTCGAGTGAGCTTTCCATGTGAGGAGGCTGCGTGACTTCCTGACTTTCACTAGGGAGTGAAACATTCACAGGATATATACCAGAGCCCCAGCTTTGGTACCTACTGCTGAAAAAACAGGTGGACGATACGTGTTAACAACACAAGTAGCAGGACAGAGACCTACTGGCTACAGTTGAGGCAGCTCAGGAATATACATTAGCCTTTCCAAAGCCAATTCAAATTTTTCAGCTCAAATTCTAGTTGCTGTGGACAATAGCACATAACAAAGCTTTCTGTTAAAATTGCCAAATTTAGACCAAACCACAATCCTTTTGGAAACTTTCCATCATAGAAGTTGAAGATGTGGGTGTAAGAACAACACTTTCAAAAGGAAGGTAAGATATTGTTGGCTTGTAATTAAAAGTTACTTCAGGCCTTCAGACACTTCAAAAACCAAACTCTCCCACACATTTTGAAGATAACTTGCTTAGCTCTAACACTGGCTTCTTTTTTTCAAATGACATTCCACTGTGTCCATTCTGACTTTATGTATTGTGATCAAAAACATAGTTGTTTATAATGTGAGAGCACTCAGTGGTCCCAAAGAAGGATTTGGATCTCCCCAAATACAAAGCCAAGTCTCCCTCTCCCTCTCGCTGCATATACACAGCAATACAGAATCATATCTGAGACCTGCTTAGTCCAAGAGGTTGTGTCAACCGGTGTAACCAGATACCTCAGACTTAGCTGCTAGAAATCCTTTCTAGATAGCTGTCGGATAGCCTGCCATCATGAAATTGGATTCTAACCCCTAAAAAGTTGTCTTAAACTATGAGCCATAATGAACTACGAAGCATCAGGTTTTATTCCCTAACAAATTATTCGTCTTTTAAAACATGGGGATGTTCTAGCAGGGGATGTTCTTGTTATCATGTTTACCTCACTTGGCATATTTTTCTATGATGTTCTTCACTACAAGATTTTGGTGAAGTTTCATGTGCCACAGTCAATACCTCCTTGCATGAGAAAATATTTTCTTGGGCTGATTTTCAGTTTGCCATCTTTCACTAGAAACGTCCCTTGTAAAAGAGACCTCCTGGTCAAATCTAAGACTATATTTAGTTATTTTTTATTATAACCTCTCTTACTTGTCTTCTGAGTGGGTCAGTTCCAATCCTTTCAGTCTCACTTCAGTCTTCCTGTGCTCCAGCCCTTTCATCGCATCTCCATAATGGCAGTCTTCTTTTGGAAATGGCATGACTAGAACTACATTGATATTCGCATCAAAGAAAAAAAAAAGTTGCTGATTTTTCTAGTGGTATAAAACATCTGTATTGTTCTCCAGACCATTCTTTACTCAACCTACACAGCCCCCACCCTAAAGTCTTTACAGCCTAATTCAAAACAAGCCCTTTCCCTGTCAAACACACATGGAAGGTAGGAAGGCAAAATGTGATGTTCAAGCAAAGTCAATAAGATGACAAATTCTAATGCTATGTTAGTTCTGTAATTTTCTTTAACAGAATTGCTTTATTTATACTGGAAATGCTTAGGGAATGATTCTCCATCACCTTTGTACCATAATAGGGCAGCTGGGCATTCCCTGATGTAGGAAATCCCTGCGCAAAATAAGGCAGTGTAGGAGGCCTTCATAGGTGGCCAAGGCGGAAAGGAGCAAGTGGCATAGGATAGGCCCTTGGGAACTGTTCTAACTAGTGTAATTTAGAGCATTCCTGCTCTCAGTTATGCCAGGGGCCACTTTGGCATCAAGTCAACCTAGAATCCAGGGAGATGAAAAATGGCTTAGAGCCACTTTCCCCCTCCCTACACCCTGGGCCTGCACCATGTGTGGTTTGGCTGGCTCCGAGGATCTGGCCCCTACATTTTTAAATAGAGCATTTTAAGTTGAAGTTGAAAAGTGAAAGAAAACGGAATATGAAGAGTAAAAGGAGTAGGAAAGTGCTAAAGGGAGAGATTAAAAAAAGGAGGGAAACAGAATGGGTGGTATTGGTAAGCGTGAAGCAGAGCTCACGTTTAGCAAACTAAAGGAGCACTGGGGAGGTCTGGGTTCATTTCCCAGCTATGCCAGAGACTTTTGAATGCCAAGACTAGTCTATTAGGGTCACTTTCAAGGTGACCACTGAGCTTCTTTGACCATCTGTGCTAAAAATGTTTAACTTATTCCCTGAGAACTAAACAGCTTTGCCTGCAAGCACCATCACAGAATCTGAGAAGTGCCTTTTAGCCCCGATTACCTATAACAGGGACAGGTCTGAAAAGAAAGACACCACTGTCTTGAGAAGATCCGTGCATGGGATACATGCATGGGATAGCTTTGGTGCAAGGCTGCATGCATGGTACTCAGGAAAAGATGCTCTGCACTGTAGCTTCTCCTCTGTCGTGTGACATAAGAGATCGTGCTGTATCATGCCACGGTAATGGAGAGCTCAGGTCCCACTGTAAGTCTGCATTCAGTGTAGACAGGAGAGGGAATAGGAAGGGCTTTTACAGCTGGGGGACTCTGAGGTTTCATGTCAAAATGTGCACATTCCTCAAGATTTACTTGGAGTCCCTCTTCGCCTTGGTTTCTCATCTGCAAAATGGGAATACTACTTCCTCTCCAACAATAGTGTGGTAGGGATGCATTGAGACAGAAAATGAGATATGTCCAAACTCAACAGCAACATGAAAAAGGGGGGAAAAAACCTAAACTGATGGAACTTCAGATTTAAGTGTATCTTGACAAATAGACAAAGGACAGGTGTCATTAGCATTATAATTCAGAATGTATCCAAACATTAAAATGTTGGTAAAACTTTAAAATTCTTAGTCTAAAAAGGTATATGATCTTATTGGAGTCTTACAATACCCAACTTGTGCCACACTATGCACCACCCTGTGCCAACCAGCGCTATTGTGCCCCTTCCTCTCCTTTCTTTCAAGCCTTCTTGATATTAGTCATGTACCTTTTCCACCTTAATGATGGGGCAGAGGAGTTGTCCTTTCTCCTCCCTATTTGAGCATCCCAGGGATAAATTCTCCTTTTCCAGCAAGATTAACTGGTAACCAAGAGTTTAACAAAGGAGGAATGGAAGGAGCTAGAGGGAGGAAGAGAGCTAGAGGGAGTATATTTCCCATTTACAGCCCCCAAAACCTTACTGAACATGTCTAAAAGGTTTAATAGTATCACAGCAGTGGCAGGCGTTGTGATCTGTTTCTGCAGCATGTTTGTAGAAAATCCACGTGGTACGCCCACTACTACTGCTTGTCCCATTTTATGGTGGAAGATGATGTTCAGCAGCCCTGAACGTGTTCTTTACTGCAAGCTGAAGTCCTTGTTAGAAGCGCCCAGGGAGACAATCCTAAATTTTCCTGACTCAGAGATCCTCAAAACCCAAGTCTGGGTCGGGGGGGGGTTGTCAAACACCAACCTCTTGTACCTTTCCCCAAACACTTCCCAGCTTAGTGGAACACTACCCCAGACTTCCCCTGTGCCTAAAGCCTCTTCAAACACTAGCACTCTTCTCCTTAACAACCCAACCAAGGGCATCCTCTCTCCTAAGTATGATCCTCCAAACTGCCTTCTGCGGTTTGGAACTCCACCAAGCTGCTGTACTTAGTGCCTCCATGTTGGTGCCATTGCATTGCTTGCCTCTCCCCCTGTTACCACTCTCTCATTAGATACTACACAGCACCGAGCCCACCCCTTGTCTAGTTCTCCCTGTAGCAAAACAAAGCAGAAGGAAGAAAAAGAGAGCGAGGGAGAGAGAGAAAACAAAACAAAAAGCCCCAGTTCCCACTCTGGCAGAGATTTTAAAACAGAGAGTGCAATTATGAGAAGGTTACCCAGATGGGACCCAGCGGGCGGGTGAGGGGAAGGAGAGCTGTCATCCAAGGGGAAAAAAATCAAATGTATGGTAGCCCTATTCCTATAATATGATTCCTATTCCATGTGCAAATGTACAATGCAACAATAGTTCTCTTAGCCAGCATGGGCTGGGTTAATTGAATGTAAGGATTTTTTTTTAAAAATAACCCATTCATTTGATAAAAATCCAGCCCCAGTGATCACACCAAGTACAAGTACTTCACTAAAAGGCTTGTTCCTAATTGGCTGAGGTTCCTTCCTAGGAAAGAACCTAAAACTCTCTACCCTACAACACTGAAAAAACAGCCCTGTTGAGAATATGGTTACAATGTAAAACAATAGGCGAGTGCTTTTAGCATTTTCAATTTTTCTTTGTATTTAAACAGAGATGAATAATTTATTTTTTTTCCTGAAAATAGCTCCTGAAAAATTCACTCTGGGAAAGAAACCAGACAGAAAATTATGATGTAAAGGGTGAATAAATGGAAGGCTGCAATCAACTGAATGGAAATAGGCTTTATAGTGTCCCAACAAAAGCACAGGGCGTTGCCATAAGCTACACCTGTACTATGTGGCCATAATTAACCATTTTACTACTGCAACACTTGAAGCTGACGTTGCTGACTGTACAAGGGGAACAATATTTGAAGGGTTACTATGTACATGGAGAATGCTAAAATACTATTACTTATTTTTTAAAAAATACTATTTCTTATCTCAAAAATTCTGAGAATGACTAACCCCCTGTCCTTAGCATAACACAGCTGACACCTGAGGTACTGGAGATGCCAGACTGACTAGCAGTTATCTTTTCACCTGCCCTCTGTCTGAGGCTAATCAAGTTGCTGTTACAAGTTCCAGCTGCCATGGGACTACCCTAAACTATAGTTGCTGGCACAACCCAGCATTCAAAATAGATTGCTCCAACTGCATGTCCGCTATGTGCTACCAGGGTTTTTTTATGGCAAGGGAATCCCCAAATAGGCTCAGAGATAGGTCTGGGTAGCAGCTTCTTTATGCTTTTTTTTTAATGATAAATGAGCATAAACTGGGGCGGGGGNAAATTCAGTAATTTCCTATTTTGCACATTTAGCTAGGAAAGAAAAAAAATAGTATGATACAATCAAAGTATATTTAAATGTTTAATCAAGGCATACCAGTAAGCAGTATAAAGTAACAAAATCATTGATTGCATAAGGTTAAATCCAACTTTCTCACAGTACTAAAAAGTTCAAGATACTGTGACAGGCAGGTTGGGAGGTGGAGGGTGGATCTAGAGCTGATTGCATGCAGTTTTCTGACACCTTATCTCAAATATTTTATTTAGAAAATGCCATGAACCACTGTTAACAAAAATAGTTACATGTTTTTTCTACTCCAGTCTATCAAAACGGTGTTCTAATGCAACCCACTTCAGTGCAAGAGCACGTTTCCTTGTCTTCCTAGATGTAGTTTTGACATGCTGGCAGATACGACCGAAGTCCCAAGCGCAGCTGGTTCCGAATGGCAGATGTCCACAGCGTGGTTTATGTATTGTCTTGGTATCATCCGTGCTCCCCCCTCCCTCCACTGCTAAAACTGCATGCCAGAGTAGATTGCTTTGTACGACACACTACGAGGGACAACCCTCAGCTGGTGCCAAGCAGCTATTTTTTTCTTCTATAGCAACTCACACTGTAAACTGTACAGTCCTAAAACTGACCAAGAGAGAGGATAAAAAAAAAAGCGCGAACCACTATTCCACATATAATTAGAATGTAGCTATTTAGACAAGACAGGAGAGACAGAAAAAGTGCAGTCAGGAGCCTGTGCGTTTGACTTGGGTGCATTAACGCCCCCATCTCTTTTCCCTCCCTCTCTTTCCACAAGGTCTGCATTTTATTTATTGATTGGATATACTTTAGAGATCGGAGGGCTCTTCCCCTCACCCCCACCCCATCCAACCCCCGCTCCTGAAGGAGGAGGAGGAGTAAGAGGGGGAGGAGGCAAAGTGGGTGCATTACGAGCTGATTGTGCTCTTGCCCCGACCTCCAACAGCCTGATCTGCCTTTGAAGTTTTCCACCCCTCGACTTGAAGTGAGATCGATTACAGAAGAACAACAGGGACAAAGAATCTGCTGCTTTACGTGCAGCCACTTTCCCACGATCGGGGCAGCCACAGCTCGACAGCAGCGAGCGATCACCGCTTTCCCTACGCTCCTCCTCGCTCGCCACCATTCAGAAAACACGCAGCGCCCGCCCCAAGCCCTCCGCCTCCCCTGGGGAAGCCAGGGGAGG
>VWZL01004831.1:0-32532 GCA_013396915.1 Stercorarius parasiticus
GAAGGAAGGAAGGAAGGAAAAATGCTAAGGGGAAATGAAACCAAAAAAGGAAAGGAATAGGGGGAAGGGGAAAGGAGAAAGGGAAAAGGAAAATACAAGGGGAAGAGAAAGGGGAAGAGGAAGGACAATGAAAAAGAGAAGGAGAAGAAGGAAAAAAGGACAGTAGTATTGCCAGAGAGTAGCATTTTTAAGAATCAAAAAGGAAAGGAGATATGAATATAAAATAAACATATATTAATAACTTAGCTTGAAATAAGTTTAATTTAGATTTTAGAATTTTTTTCCAAAAACCATCCAATTAATTTAAGGCATAGTTAAGTATTACTGTCTACAGAATCCTTTTATAGTCAATACAAATACCATAAACTGGAAATTAATAAAGCTGGTGGCACCAGAATTCACCTCAAACAGATTTTTTTCTACAGAAAACCATTTCTTCAGTAATTCCTACAGACTGGGTATTCATTATCGCATTTGTTATGTTTGAATATATTTTTATGTAATATGCCATTTCCAATCTTTTACCTGAGAAAAGCAAAGCAAACAAGTGAAACATGGTATAGCTCAGAAAAAGAAATGGAAAAGCTTCTTAACAACAAGCATTAAAGTGCAGTTGCAGATAATGAATTTTCCAGGTTTGGTTTATTGCTTTGTTTTGGGTTTTTTTCTTTTTTTTTTTTTTAAATAAGGATTGTTTCTCTAACAATTTGATAAAATTGCAATTAAAAAAATAATTAAATAAGAAAAGTAAAGTTAACAGATGCCTACTTTGTTTTTCACTCAGGAATACTTTTTAATCAATTTTTATTTCATTTTTATTTAAGTGCATTTACATGCCAAGTGGAATTTTCAGAACCTCAGACAACGAGGAGTCCTAAAAGTATTTTCAAATTCCCAAAGTGCCAGTAATGACCAGTGACAGAGGCAGAGCCTTGAACATGCCTGCAGCTGATGAAGGCTCGGGAATATTACTGTCTAATCTCCAGTGTCTCCCTCTCCTCCTCCTCCTCTTCTTCTTCGTGCTCTCTCTCTCTCTGTCCCTCTGTCTTCTGTGTCCACCCCAAATATTACTAGGTTGCCCATCTAAAATTTCTTAAACACCAATAGCATTCTGCAGAAAAAGCCTAGCTCTTATGGCATCCATGAAAATTTACATCTCCAGCTAAAGTGAGTATGTCAGTGTATTAATCAATAAGCTGTTTTGGTTTTTTTAGCATTACTAATCTAATACCACTTATTCCAAGGAAGCTAATGTTACTGGATTTTTCTCAATATGACCTGGTCTAATAAGTATGACCCAATAGAAACAAATATGGGGAGGGAGGGGGGGTATGGGGGAAATCAGAGCTTCATCCTTTTGCAAGGAAAAAAAATCAGTTCTCACCATTTTCAGGTTAACATAAGTACAGTATATCATAATATAATAAAGATTTACAGGCAGACTGCCACAGTTATGTTTCTGTCAGCAGTTTTATAAATGAAATGTTCCTTAAGTCTGCAATTCCATTTCCAAAATACAATCTGTATTTAGAGGTTTGAACTTGAAAGAAGGTGTTACAGAGTTTTAATAATCATGGGATAGCTCTATTAAAAAAACCCAGACAGATATTAAATAACAAACTGTATGAAAATAACTTTTCAACACTGATGTTACTTTCATTATTCTTATAGTGAGATATATATACGTACAAGATATTTACTAAATCCATCAAACTCATGGGGGTAGGAGGCGGGGAGAAAAAGAAAAAAAAAAACAGTTAAAACTGAAATCCCAGACTCTGTTATCAATTATATGTTTTAATCAGATTTCCTTTAAATCACTTTTAGTGCCAGTAACATCTATTCATAGAAATATTTTGCAAAGTATTTATTATGACTAGTTTTAGAGAGTATATACTAGTCTCCTCTTCAGATCACTTTAAGCTTTGAGTTATCTGGAATAACTTAACTAAAAATACAGTTAACATTATTTTACTTTTTCAACATGCTTATTTTTAATCATAAATTGAAAAGAATCAGGGTTGAACATGGAAGAAGATAAAATAAAAAGAAAGCTATGAAGAAATCAATACATTTGCTTAATGGCTTAGGTATTTAATGTAAAAACTGGAAAAATAAGTGGGGTTGTTTTTGTTGCTTGTTATAAAGTCTTTATTCTTATAGACCTAGAAACACGCAAGATGTATACCATAGGAAGAAAAAAGTTCCAGATTTATAGTAAATTTCATCAGACCAGCATTTGGAATTCTGTTGTTTTCAAAAAGCAAAGCAAACATATATATACTCAATCTGCACAGATTCATCATTAAAGTAAATGAGCACATTACTAAATAAAGCTACACCCAGATATCCTGGATAAAGAAGTTTTAAATAACAACCAGACAAGGGTCAAGCACAATGCTAGTTCAAAAGGATACAGAAGACTGGAGGCATACCAACTCATCAAATCCCATGACTTTTCTGACGTTTGTATGAGAGGAGATATCTTCAGCACACACCAGATCCGTACAAAATAACATCTAGACTACCTGCATACCTCCCCATGAGCACCATTTGTACTTAGACCACCAAGAGCACACCTCAGTTCTCAGATTTGTAATTCCTCTATTTGAAGGACACAATGTGTGCCACGCCAGAGGATATCTTCCTGACTGATTTTGGAAAGCAGGATCAAACCGCAACATTTCCCCTTTGCATTTGGTCTTTTTTGTTTTGACAAAACATCCATATTTCTGCCTCTGCCTCAATGAATTTACTTAGGCAGTCTGAATTTAGAATCATAAGTTAACTGGAAATGCAGAATTTTTCCCAAGGATTCCAGTAACTTGGCCACATATTTCTAAAAGTGGCAAAATGGTTTGAAACTGTGAGGACTTCAGGGTCAGGAATAAAAGAAGGGAAGTTTGTTAAAACTGCTACAAGGTGGGTGAAATACAGCTGAAGATGAATAGACGGGGTTTTCAACACAAGAGGGAACAATACAATCATATCAGTTCCATTCTGCATGTGGTGGAGCAGGAGTTTCCTACAGGGTGTCACATATCCAATAAAATGCAATATGGTTGGTAATTTGTCATTGTTAATAACTCAGCTGCTTACCAGACCTTGGCAGTTTTGCTGACCTTATTCTGTGTTTTCCAGCAGGAAAACTGATAGCTCATATTCACATTTTATTTTCATTCCTCTCTTATTTTTCTATATTAACTTAATTCTGAGTAAAATACTAATACATATTTTCAGAGAAGAGCGGAAGTATAACAGTGTACGGTTAAAAATGTGACTATAAAATGAGAGTTGTGGCTTACTGGTTGCATTTTTCTAGCATTTCTGCATGAAGAGTCTAAGTCCACGTGGATCAAGAAAAGCTAAATCCTTGTATAATAATACAGTCACAGAATCATAGAATGGTGAAGGCTGGAAGTTATTGCTCGAGATCTAGCAAGGTCAGCTAGAGGAGTTGCCCACGGCCATGTCCAGTCACGTTTTGAATGTCTCCAAGGATGGTGACTCCACAACCTCTCTGAGCACTTGTTACAGTGTTTCACCACCCTTACAGAAAAAAAAAAGGTATTTTCTGTGTTTCCCTAGCATTCCTGCATGCTCAGACAGTGTCTATATTTTTCTCCCTGGTCACCTGTTCCTGTATTTGTTTCTTGTATCTTTCCTTTTTATGTTTAAGCTTAATCAGAATCTCCTTGTTCAACCATCCAGACATCCTGCTGCCTTTGCTTGAGTTCCTTCTCATCAGGATGGATTGTTCTTGATCCATGAAAATCAACCATCTGTCCTCATTTTTCCAGGACCATATCCCTTGGGATTCTTTCAAACAGATCGCTGAACAGGAGGAAGTCTGCTCTTATGTCATCCAGGACTGAGATGCTGTTGTTTGCGTTGTTCCCTCCTGTCAGGACTATGAACACCACCTTAGGGTAACTACAGTCAAGGCTGCGTCCAACCTTCTTATCTCTGACCAGTGCTTCCTTGTCAATAAAGATTAGGTCTTGAAGAATGTCTCCCCTCATCATCTCCTTGACCACCAGTGTCAGGCAGTTGTCATCAGTACATACCAGAAACCTCTTCTTTGTGGTCAGATGGTCTATAGCAGACACCCACAACAACATTAGACTGCCCTCTCATCCTCACCAACAAGCTCCCAGCTGGCTCAACTCCTGTTCCTAGGCAGAGCTCCATGCATTTCTGCTACTTGCTCACACACAGGGCAATTCTCCCCTCCTTGCCTTCCCCAATGAGAAGAGGAATTTGGTCTTGTCGTTTAAAATATCACTGAGCAACTTGTTCTGCTCACGTATATACAATTATCAAAGCTAATTGTCTTACAAGAATGTTAAAAATGCAAACTAAAATCTTGATCCAAACAAGTAAACAGAGCTACTAAGACTTCATCACTGAGTCCATCAAACTGTATTAACATAAGTACTTCCACAAAGAAACACGCACAGCTTAAAACATGGATGAGACAATTAGAGTGACATTGCTTTCTGAGATGTTTAAGGCAGGAGATATTTAGGATGTAGAATCAGTAGAATAGTTCTGGTTGGAAGGGACCTTTAAAGATCACCTGGTGAAACCCCCCCTGACATGGGCAGGGATATCCTTCCTAGATCTGGTTGTCCAAAACCCCATCCAACCTGATCTTGAACACTTCTAATGATGGGGCACCCAGAACTTCTCTGGGCAACCTGCTCCACTGCCCCACCACCCTCAGAGTAAAGAATTTCTTCCTTATATCTAATTTAAATCTACTCTCTTTCAGTTTAGAATCATTGCCTGCCATCCTATCACTACAGGCCCTTGTAAAAAGTCTCTCTCCATCTTTCTTATATGACTCTTTTGTATATTGAAAGGCCACAATGTCTAATCAGTGACATGCACAAAATGAAGCCAGAACTACATTAGTTTATCTAGTAGAATCCTAATTAAACCAAAGCTGATCTCAGAAAAGCAAAAGTGATTGTAATCTTATATCATCTTGAATCTAGACAAACCACTATTATCAGAAAAATTAAAGTCAGTTAAAACAAATGGGATATAGGCTGGTCATGGTCATAACTGCCTGTAAAAAGTGGAAGAAATGTAAAAGTTGAAACAAATTTGCTGACGTAGGCATTTATAGCTTCTATATTTAAAAAATAAGCACACAAAAAAGCTAAACCTTTAAAAATGACCAGCTGAAGTCAATAATTCATTATTGTTATTGGGTGGAGACAATAGCTCCAGATACCTAAGTCCCAACTTTTCTGTTATCAGAATGGCCCTAATATGAAAAAATTACTTCCATCCACCTTTCTTTCTCTTTTCCTGGGGTATGACACAGTGAGGTCTAAAGATTTGTCTACTGCATCATGACGAGAATGGTTTCAAAGGACCTCCCTGTAGACCATAAAAGAGATAAATGGCACATAACATGCTCTTGTCAATTCTTCAGCTTCCTGAGGAAACAGTGGTGCCTCAGAAATCTCTGTTTCATCATGGAAAGTTCTTCTTTTGCACTAACACACCTGTAGAGGTAGCAAAACCAGCTTCAAGAATCCGATTGCAACATGTCACATACCTGAACATAACTCCTATCCAAAATGTACAAGATGATGCTACTGTAAATAATTTTTAGGTTGACACAAAAAAGAAAAGGCTAGGAAGAGTCAAAAAATGATTATTCAGTACCATGCCAGCTCTCCCTGGAGCCTTTCTTTCTTCATTTTGGGGGGGTCTGTTTTTTTTTCCTCTGCAGGGTTTTGTCACGGTACTGGAGAACACTAAACATTATAACAATGTAAAGCATTATAAACAATGTGAGTAGCATGACAAATTGGGGTTAATAACTATGTCAGTTTGTGAATAGTGTTCTGGCTTTCTGAATATCTTGGTATATTTCAATGTCTATTTGGAATGTAATTTTAGAGTAGCTAAATTAGTTCAGCATTCATTTTGAAGGTGGAAATAGAATTCTTATACAAAATCTTAAGTACCTGAAGTTAGATGTCTAAATCTCAGGTAGACACCCTAATCTCCCATTGCAGTCAATAAAGAGAAATGAGAATATACAGTTTCTGAGCTCATATGAGCATAAATGAGCATATATGATTTCTGTCTCTTTCTGAAATTTGTGCCTGAATTGGTGGGATAATCTTATTTTCCAGGGGATATATTTAGCTACTCAAGCATATTCATCTACCGCTTTATGAAATTTTCTAAGCTTCCAAGGCGTCCATGACACTTCAAAAATCTGACACGTGGGTTATAGGAGATCTGCACCTTGTGGACCTGTAGCTAGAATTCAGACACAATAATCAACGGCAGCTAAATGATGCTGAAAATCAAGAAAATGTAAAGCCCTCATTGTAGAGGCAAGATGGTCAGAATGCAAAATCCTCTTGAACAAAGTACGTGTCCCACCTAGCAGCCAGAGCAATAAAGAAATCTTGGGACATTAAATAGCATGAGGATTTTGATAAAAGAATAATTATTGAGAAAATAGGACTGAATCAGATTGCAGAAACTGGAAAACTACAAAAACTGTCTGGACAGATGGTCACAGATGATTTACCAGAAGCATCTTAACTTCCTTTACCTATTTTTAGAACAGCATCCTCTCTAGGGAATATTTGTAAACAATAATCAGTCTCAGTACTGTACATGAATGAAAAATATGCAAACAACATCAGTGGTTAATTGGATTTACTAAAGTAATTGGGGAAAAACAGATTTTTTTCTTGTTAAATAAGCATTTTCTGAGGTTCTTTTTTTTAACCTTTGATGAAATTGTAGTAGGATTTAGTGAGACGTGAAATTTGAAATTTTCACAATATGACTACTATGGCTAAATGTATGTGAGATCTGTAGAAATGTTAAGTACTATTTTAAGCACCTGAAAGTTTAAAGTATTTTGACCAGTCACCTTCAAATATTAAATAAATTTAGAATATATAATATGTTTCTTGTGTACAATTTTAATGACTGAACTTAATGCTCATTTTACAATAATAGCATAGTATTAACTATGAATTTCTTAGTAAATGAGTCTATTGTAACCAAAATTTTAATAGACTGTACACTTTGATCAACTTTAGTCATATTTTGCAGGAGAAAATATAGCTGAGCACTTCTTGTGTTTACTGGACTAAAACTAGCACAGTTATCTATAACTATTATAACTATAACTAGCATTGGAACTAGGCTGCCCAAGGAAGTGGTTGAGGCACCATCCCTGGAGGTATTTAAAAGATGGGTAGATGTAGTGCTTAGAGACATAGTTTAGTGATGTTTTTTGTCAGAGTTAGGTTGATGGTTGGACTAGATGATCTGAAAGGTCCCTTCCAACCTAGGTAATTCTATGGTTCTATGATCTCCATCCATGCTATAAAGACTTACTCAGTTTACTCTAGGTGTTGCCCTTGGATGTGGCTAAATAGGGAGACTCAGGAAAATAAATTCAAGCTAACTAAGACTGTGAACTTAAAGTGGATTACTTGTTTAATTAATTTACTCTGAAAGTTAATTAGGGCTAATTTTTTTTCTGGAAGATGCCAAGTGCACAATTTTAAAACAAAAAATATTTGATGGAGAATACTTCAGAAGTCCCAGGTACCTATGTCTCTCTGTGTAAATCTACAGAGATACATATTATGTATAATGTAAACTATAAATTTAAGCATTTGTTTATTGGTATCATTAAATATTAAACACAAGATGGCACACCGCTGAACTGAGAGTTTTATTTGATTCTACTAAATACAAATCATTCTAAGGAACAGACATACCGTTCAAACAATGACTAGTTAGCAATTTTCTGCCATGAACATTTATTTGCATTGTTCTTAAAACACAGCAAGAGAATTACAGCATACCCTGCTGAACTATGTAACGTTTCATTTGTATTTTATGTCACTGCATAGATGTAAAGAAATTGCTTCAGGGTGCACTGTAACATTGATAACTTTTTGCATAGCAAGCAAGGTTGAATATTTCAATACACAAGAATAGCATTGATTCCCCATATTAGTAAATCAGAAGGTAAATCCTACAATTTTAATAAAATAAAATCTCTAAATTTCCAGGTTTCTTGATTATTATATTCTTCTTTTCCACACTTAACATATCAGATAGATGCGCAAAAACTTTGTCTCCTAATCTCTTCTCAGTACTCTTGCATTCTGAAGAATTTATCAGATTCACTAGCAGAGATAGAGTTGTGATCATCCCACTTCACTCAGCACTTGTCAGGCCACACCTAGATTACTGTGTCCAGTTCTGGTCCTCACAATTCAAAAAAGACACAGGCACACTGGAAAGGCTACAAAGCAGGGCTACAAAGATAATCAAAGGGCTGGAGAACCTGCCCTATGAGGAAAAACTGAAGGAGTTATGTCTCTTCTCCCTGGAGAACAAAAGGCTGGAGGGGACCTTATCACAGTATTCCAGTACTTAAAGGGCAGCTACAAAGAAGATGGAGGCGCTCTCTTTACAAGAAGTCATATGGAGAAGACAAGGGGCAATGCATCAGGAGATGTTTTATCTCAATATAAGACAGAAATTTTTTACAGTAAGAATAATCAATCACTGGAACAGTTTTCCTAGGGACATAGTAGAGTGCTTACCACTGGAGGTTTTCACGAAGCGATTGGACAGAGTACTAGATAACCTCATTGAGACTCTCTTTCCCACGAAAGGTTGGACCAGACAATCTTTTGAGGTCCCTCTCAACCTAGTCTGCTCTACAGTTCTATGTTTCATTGTGATTTCAAAATTCTTCCTCTGTTCTACATAGGAGAAAAATTTTGAATTACGCACTACACTAGTATATTTCATTTAGATACTTAAAATGGGTACCCCTGTGGCCAGGGCTATTTTGAATCTGTTTCTACCTATTGTACATATTGTACATCTTTATTTGCTGTTCCTTAATGCATTTCCAACAAATAGAGTGGGAACAATATCATTTAGCCTACTTCCATTAACTAACACTAAATATTTCTTTGTTGATGCTGTTTAAGTGAAACTGGTGCCATTGCCACTAAATGTGTTGGTACTTTTCCTGTAAACATGTTAAAGAGAAAACTGCACTATACCAGTGATACACAGCTTCTGAAAGAAGGTCTTAAATCAAAATAAGCATTTTCCTATTTAATTATATTAATCTTCCATGTCAAATTTAATAAATTCACTACATTGTTTTTAAATGATGCTACTAGAGTCTTTAGAATTCATTATTACTTTTTATTTCTCCATAAGTAGTCTTTCAATGCAAATGTTGCTTGGGGGCTGAAATATATTTTAATTGCATGCAATTAAATATATTGGTATTTTATTTCCATTTAAATGAGTTGCAATGAGTTTTAGATCCAGCATTTTCTCATTTTAAATAACTTACCCATTTTAGATCCACTTTCAAATACGATTTGAAGGTTATTTTCTTTGGACAGGAATTGTTTGTTCCAGGCTGTATTTTACTCCAGTTTTTTAAGTTAAGTTTATTAGATAGAAACTCTAGGTCTCACCTCTTTCACTTGAAAAAACATTGACCCTGCAGTCTTAGTTTAAATTTCCTGTTCTGCCTTTAACAATTAGTCATTAATAGTACAGAAGGTTTAACACATAATTTTTATGACTGGATACTCATAACCCAGGCAAGATTTTTCAAATATTTTTCACAATTCCGTAAAAAAATAAAATTAGTGATATTTGTTTTCTGAAAATCGCAGATTTTAGCCAGCTTTAGTACATGTATATGTAAGTTTGTAAGTATATATGTGGGTATATACCACGGAGTGCATACAGACATGGCACAAGACCTCCATCTTCCATCCTTTAAAGAAGGATGCTGGGAAAGTTGTACTGCTACGTTTCTGTTGAATAGAAAACATGTAGAGAGATCACAGAGACACAAGATCCCCCAGAATACTGCAGTCAGTATTCTGTGGAGGTTCAGCCCACTAACATATCTGGTATTATCCAGGGTCAAGCAATGGCAGATGGAGGAAATTAAAAAAAAAAAAAAAAAAAAAAAAAAAAGAACAAATGCGTATGACCAGTGTAGCTATAGGGTGGCTAAAGTTTTTAAAATAAGTAGTACTCAGTTCATTTATAATGACATATGTGTCTAATAACATTTGAGATGCCCAGCATATCTTGCCTGACTTCCATGTGCTAGCACAGACAGATGAGAGATGTGGCTTTTCCATGGTTCCTGTGTCATATTTCCCAGATTTTCATGAATGGCTCAGATACTCCAGGGGTATGTAGAGAGCATTGTGAAGCTCATTACGTGGTATTGAAAAGTGGCTCCATTAGGTATATTGACCGTGTTTGGAATTCTGTCTGAAATCCACAATCTGGACTCCTTAGTTAAGCACAGATGTGGGGCATCCAGCAATGACTGAAGTCTCCTAATACAAGGTCTTAGAAAATCAATCACAAGTTCTCATTACTTGGAGTTACTACGTTATATGACTATCATTCTTCACTGGCTAAGCAGAGAAATGGTAGCAGCTAAGCACCTATGTCTTCTTTGGAGCCAGTCTGTCTAGCCTTTCTCTGAAGCGGGCACCTGATGAAATAGATCTGGCTTCTTCTCTCTAAAACGTGGCTGTGACCCTGATGCCAAATAGCCTTTTGCAATTATAGTAGTTAGATCACTTTCATAAACTACTCCAATACTCATCTCACCTCCATGAAGTAAGGCTTTCAGCCTTTTCAGCCTTTCAGCATCCACCTGACCTCCATGCCCAATAAGATCATGGAGTAGATCCTCCGGGAAGACATACCAAAACACATGGAAGACAGGGAAGTAGAGAAAAAACATGGCTTCACCAAGTGCAAATCATGCCTCACTAATCTAGTGGCCTTCTACAATGCCCACTGCATCAGTGGACAAGGGTAGAGCTAAGGATGTCACCTAGACTTCTGTAAAGCCTTTGATGCAGTCCACTGCAATATTCTTCCTGCTACGTTGGAGAGACATGGGTTTGGCAGATGGACTATTAGACGGATAAGGAACTGGCTAGATGGCTGTTGCTCAATGTCCAAGAGGAAACCAGTAATGAGTGGTGTCCTTCGAGGATCAATACTGTTTAATATCTTCATCAATGACATAGTGGGATTGAGTGCACCCTCAACAAGTTTGCAGATGACACCAAGCTGAGTGGTGCAGTTGCAGTTTATTCACTGGAGGGAAGGNTCACTGGAGGGAAGGGATGCCATCCAGAAGGACCTTGACAGGCTTGAGGAGTGGGTCCATGTAAACCTCATGAAGCTCAATAAGGCCAAGTACAAGGTCCTGTACCAGGGTTGAAGCAATCCCTAGTATTAATACAGGCTGGGGATGAAGGGACTGAGAGCAGCTCTGTGGAGAAGGACTTGGAGATAGTCATGGATAAAAAATTTGACATGAACTGGCAAAGTGCACATGCAGGCCAGAAAGCCAATACTACCCTGGGCTGCATAAACAGAAGTATGGTCAAGGGAGGTGATTCTGCCCCTCTACTATGCTCTGATGAGACTCAACCTGGAGTACTGCATCCAGCTTTGGGGTCCCCAACACAGGAAAGACATGGACCTGTTAGAGCGGGTCCAGATGAGGGCCACAAAAATGAGGGCTGGAACACCTCTCCTATGAAGAAAGGCTGAGTTAGGGGTTTTCAGCTTGGATATGAGAAGGCGCTGGGGAGACCTTATTGTGGCCTTTCAATACTTAAGAGGGCTTATAAGAAAGATGGAGAGAAACTTTCTACCAAGGCCTGTAGTGATAGGACAAGGGGCAACGGTTTTAAACTGAAAGTCTAACCCCCTGGCAGGGAGTTTAGACTAGATGATTTTCAAAAGTCCCTTTCAACACAAACCATTCTATGGTTCTATATTTTTATGAAAGTAGGAGGTCTCAATTCTAGATTGTATAATGTTCCTTAGATAAGACTTTTCCTGCAAGCAAAACATTTAAACAGACTATTGTATTGATTATTGACCAGTAGAAAATCTTTTTTCTCATCTTGTCCACTGCAAATCATAACACTATGAAAAACTTCATTCATAGTCCATATCCTTGGCTGTATCACTCAGCCTTTTGACACTCTGTATTTTTCCTCTACCTTAAATCAAGGTGCTCAGCCTCTCAGTGTCGTACCTTATCCTCTGTATTTGTTCTTATTCCTTGTTGTTACCTCCCTACAGTCTCCAACTGGTCAGTCTCAACTGCTTACTGTTATATTTTTAAAGAAACATTCTCTCATATTTGAGAGGTGCTCCCCAAGTACTTCTGAAAAATATCTCTTTGTTATTCCTTGATCTGCTGTAAAAAGTCTCAACAACAGTTAAACTGATGGTTTGATGATATCACATGCTGACTTAATACAGTACCTCAAATTAACCTTTCTATGTGCAATCAAGTGATAAAATTTCTCTTGGATTTTGATGAAGAACTTGTTAAATGATGAAGCATCCTTTAATTCTGTGTTTGTACAGTATCTAGTCCCATGTGGGCTAAAATAAAAAGGAAAAATTAATACTAAAGAAAAAAATTACTAACAAAGCCAAGTATATATTTCATATACATATATGTGTTTGATTATCATCAAAAAGTTTATGATTTTGGAAAGATGCTACCCTACTGTGTTACCCTTCACAATACTTTGAATATTGAATTGCAGGATATTGGTTGCAATTCCAATTGCTTGCAATAATGAACTGATTTAAATTTTAATATCTATCCTGAAAAATAAATTCTATTTTTCACCAAAAGCTTATTAGCAGATATTTTGGCAAAATGTTTCAATGTAAGTGAGGGAAAGAAACAAGACTACATTTAACTGACATTTAAGTTGAATATATTCTGGACTGTGGAACATTACAAGTTACGAAACTTTACAACTGAAAGCAGATTCTTTTTTTTTTTGCCTGAGAAAGGTGCAGAAAAGCATGATATTTCTTCCAGTGCAAAAAGCCATCAAAAAGCCAGTATTCCAATTAATCGTTATATCCCAAAGAAGCGAAATATTTAGCAAAATTTGTGCATTCTGTTTTATTTATGCATAGGAACAAATTTCTTCCAGAGAACAGTATTCCATTATAGCTTCAGTTAAAGTTGAAGCTGTTTCTAAGTTTGCTAGTTGCATTTTATTTTATTGCACTCAAATGTCCCCAAACAAAATTAAAGAAAATACTGTAAGCGAGGAGTTAGTTACATGTTACTGCTGAAAACCTGGCAGGTAATAAGAAAGCCACCTAATATAACAGGAGGAATATATTTCTGTAATCTGTCCATCAAAGGAGACACCAAAAGTAATTTTAATTTATCTTCCTATATTTTCGATTGTAAATCATTGCATCGCCTTTTTTATTCTTTTTTCTTTTTGTAGAAACACAGTATGTTAAATTTTGTTTTATCTTTGGTACTTCGTAATTTCTCCAGAATCTAGACTGCTTTTTTCTTCAGCTTTCAATTCATAGTTAGACACCCCAAGCTGTTGGAATCCAGAAGTTGTGTTTCATAATCCTTTTCCTTCACTGCACAAAAAGAGGCTGTCACAGCATTTTTGTATTTATTCATGGTGGTTTTTATCTCTGACACACTCAAAACAGTGCTCAAGAGAGTTAGTTTGAAAATGATATCAAGTTATACCATGCAACAGCATAATGAGTGTGAATGAGATACAATGCTAAAGGATAAAAACAGCTTGTTGGTTTTTTGTGGGGTTTTTTGTGGGTTTCTTTCTTTAATTTCAACTCATCCTTTTGAATCAGAGAACAAAAAGGAAACAGTAGACAGTCCTGTTTTTACAGAGTTTATGACATACATAGTTAAAATTTTATACTGACTATAAAAACCACAATGCAATGTATTGTGTAACTTAGGA
This sequence comes from Stercorarius parasiticus, assembly GCA_013396915.1. Taxonomy (NCBI): domain Eukaryota; kingdom Metazoa; phylum Chordata; class Aves; order Charadriiformes; family Stercorariidae; genus Stercorarius; species Stercorarius parasiticus. The sequence continues at coordinate 13,866 of VWZL01004831.1, forward strand.
ACATCCTACATGCAGTTTGAACACAAAATATTCGTACATCATTTATGTTTTGATTACACGCTAAGTGCTGACAAGGTACTGCATTTATGAATAATGCAAAGAAACTGAAAGAACAGGCTTTTTATATTCCATTCTGAGACTCTGTTTTTCAGCCAAAATGATTTAACAATGTAAAACACATGTCATTGATGGAATATGATTAGAAATACATTGTGTTCTTGACAGTTAACAATTATTCCTGTGTGCATTAGTGATACAGTCATACCAGCTATAAAAGCTAAGTGTCAGGTATCTCCAAAAATGTAAGACCACAGTCATTTCAGTAACACCTAGTACTTCTAATTTTATCTGAGTAATGTTTTGTCATTAAAACAAATAATCAGACAGGAAAATTAAAATATAACTCTGTGACATTTCCATTGGTCAATTTTGTAAGCATCGGGGAAAAAATAATGCAATCACATTGCAAATATATTCAGAAGAAGAAAACTGCCCCATTCTCAATTAATTAAAAAAGAAACAAACAAACAAAAGCCTTAGAAACCCATCCTGCACAGTTTAAAACTCTGACAATTTGTTATATTTTTAATTGAAATGCATTGCATGATTAAACTTGATTTATGAAGAATCTAATGCCTGTGCTCTTTTCGTTACCTTTTGCTGAAAATATCCTTAAATATCCTTTTAATCAATATTAGAAAAAACCCAACATTGTCACAATTACAGTTGGATCCCACAGAGCCTAGCTCCAGTATAAGCAAAATTCTCCAATTGACAAATATTTCTTGTTGGACTACTTTAAGCAATTAGCCCCCTACAATAAACAATATTTATATGTTAAAGGATTATTTGTTTCAAGTGACTTAAACAGTTACTCTAAGTTTTACATACACAAATGAGACAATCCTTCTTATTAAGATTTAATGAAAATGTTGTTTAATTTAGGCACTTTAACTCTATGGAGTCTTCTGTGGTAGGATGTTCCTCAAGGACTTTTATTCCCACCGTTTAATTACGATAGAAGTCTATTCAGAGCTATATTCTATAATCAGAACAACACCAAGATGTGAATACCATATTCAGAGTTGGTCATACCTAGAAGAATTTCCATTTTCTAAATGAAAAATTGAAGTTATGTGCCTTGCATGGGATGGGAAAGTACTGTGCGCAAACTGTAGCAGCACACTCAGACTTAGATAGGTAAGTTAGTACGCCACTAGACAGTCAATTGAAAAAACAAAGCATAAGGTTTTCTTATTTAATCAGTTTTTGAAAGTATGTTAGGATGAAATTTACTCTGCGCTGCAAGTGTCTGCCTTTAAGGGAATTCTAGACCCCTTGTTCAGGTATAGGTATCTGCACTGCAGATGTCAAAAATTTGGCAGAATTCTGATGATGGCCTCCTACAAAGACGATTTCATTCCTTTCAGTATTATTAAAGCTGAAGTAGAACTAGATTATGATGCTCATATACCACTGTGACATATCAAAATATTCAGAATTAAACTGTCTTCTATTAGACACTTTTGAGGTACCTTTTCAATACCCAGCAAAAGAGGTTTAACTTCCTATTTTTACATATTGCTTAGAATAGTTCTGAATTGTTTGTTTGTGAACTCAGAGCATCAAATGCAAGATATGGGACATCAGAGGAGTATATTTTAGACTTTCATTACAGATTGGAAAAAAAATGTGCTTTCATTTTGACTGTGTCAATGCTATGGAAACCCTTCTTAACTCAAAAAGAACACAGAATTCTTTGGAGCCAAGGTCCAAGGAAGTCAGAAGGGAGGATGGCACCACCAGTGGTGGCTCTAATGAAAAATGAATCCTCTAAGAATTACTTGGAATCTACGTTATTTATCAGTTGTGGATGGTAGACAGAACTCTTCTTGATCAAATTCACTGAGAGTCCCCGATTTTTCCTTCCCTGTAAGCTCTCAAGTCTTTCTGAAAGGAGAACCATCTATGTTGTAAAGAGGTTTAAATAAATTTTGATCTTTCTGATAAAGCAAGCAGGTAAATTCCTAATCTTATTTTGTGCCTTTTATTGACTTTGCGGTATATTGTAGTGGTAACTCTTTTATAAATATATTTTCAACCATTGTTTGTTTCCGTTGTCAAAAGGGATATTACATTTCATCAGAATTCTCTCTGAGAATATGCTACAGGATGGAAAGGAGTAACCCAAAAAGTGTCTGCTGAGTCTCAATAAAATATGCTGTCAGGCATGAAGGTTTTTTCTAATCTTATGCAGTCATTAGAGATAAAAACATGAAACCTTCTACAAAATGAAGGGAAGAAAGGGACAGAGAAGCTAATTTTGGTTTTATTCCAAAAAATTCAGTTCTCTGCCAAAGGAGGAACTTTGATGCATGTACAGTACACGTTTTGGTTTTTTTTTAATACATCTGCAGTTTTCTCTCATTGGTAATGTTCCTTGAGATTATTCCAAGTTGCGCTCCAATAACCCCTTTGATTTTATTTGGTTTAGCTTAAGTCATATACTAGAGCTGGTTACTGATCTCCAGTCAGGAAGGCTTTTCCTATAATCATACCAATGCATTCCAGTTGAAAATATTTGGAAAGTTGTTCTCAAGACTCAGCAAGGCTTAATTTAATATCAGAATTTTCTACTTTTTTATACTATAGAATCTCCAGCAAGAACTGAATTTCATTTTCATGCAATTCATTTTATATTTATATTTCTAGCTCAAAATGCACATAGCAGGACAGAGAGGTGTATTTGAATAAGGAGGGGGCATACATGATTAAAATTGTTTGTTTTCATATTTTTAGGTGTCAGTCTGTTTCATCCTTCTCCTCATTTGGACTGTTCATTTTGAGATTAAATGATCTGTCATTTTCACTTAACATCCAGCTGTTGCTCCAGAAGAGCAAGGACCTCCTTTAGGTCCTGCTCTGTATATGATATACCAATGTGATCTAGTTAAAGATGTCCCTGTTTACTGCAGCAGTGTTGGACTGGATGACCTTTAAAGGACCTTTAAACCCAACACATTCTATGATTCTATGTGGATGTATTGGACGTCTTATAATGTTTCCAATGGCAGTAGATACCTGCATTTCAGCAACTGAATTGGTCCCATGAATAAGATTTAACTCAGATTGCAAATAATTTAAAATAGATATGTATATACAGGTGTTTGCATGTAACCTGGAGTTTTAAGCTCCCTTGAAAGGGAGCCTCTGATCAATGAACCTACTGGAATTCTGAAGAGCTACTCAGTTCACTCTAAAGAGAGTTGTATATGTTCAATCAGATGTCTTCTCTCTCAGCTACATTTCCTATATTGACAGGATCTCCTGGGTTTTGTCATTTAGGTCCTACATAGATACCTGTCTTTAGACCCCTGGAGTTAGGTATCAACAGCGTGGAACAGATTACCAGCCCAGCAGCATGATCTGTTGTTCCTAATTTTGAATATGAAAAAAACTAATTTTCTTGTCTAGACTAGTAGCCTAGTTCTTTCCATGTTAAGAGATATTCTAGTCTTCAAAGAATCAATTATCCTACTTGTCTTAAGGCAGGAGTAATGGCTTCCTGGAACAAATACTTGTCAATCATTGTGAATAAACATATGTAATTAGGTTAGACTAATTAGGCACAGTTAGGTTAAACTTCAGGAGATACAGGTGAGATGAGGCCAGTGATGTGTGTTTCTTCCTGTGCTGCTACAGCTTCTTTATCAGTGCACTTTGATGCATTAGATATGAATTCTGTTTATTTTTCTTCAACTATGTGTCAGTTGATGTTAAAAAAAAAAAAAATTTTAAATTTTTACTATCAGTTATCACAATTCAAGGTTTTTTTTCCTGTTAGATATTATCATTATTGGCATAAATTATCATGTATTAAAACTTTCTGGACTATATATGAGCTGTTTCAAACTCTGACTTTGCCAAAGGACTGGAACTTTTACAGAAAGACTAATTAGGATGTTTAAATATCATAGGTATTTTGTTCCCCAGTTCATTCTCTCACAGATATTACATTTGGAAATAAATGTCTTCTCTGAGATAGAACCATGATCTTATTCCTTAATATTGGAATTAATGAATCTAAAGTAATAGTCAAATAACACTGTGGCAGAGAATGATTACATATCCCACTACTGAAAGATAATATGATTTGCATACAGAACATTTAATGCACTAACATATTCTTATACATAGCAGTGCAAGATAACAGAATAACTGCATTAAATCGTCTGTCAAAAAAAACCAAACCAAACCAAACCGAAACACAAAAAAAAGCAAAAGCAAATCATTAAATTTCTAGTTCCCCAACTATGCAGCTCCTTCTGCAGTATTTCTTTTTTTCAGGTTTGATTTTCCCTGAAAAAGTGTGACTGTAAATGACACTGTCATTTCAAAGAGGTGTTTCTTCTATGTATTCATTTGTAAACTCATGTAAACTCATGTAACTCAGCCTAGATACTGAGTTTCAGAAGGAAGAGGGAAGAGGGGAGGGAAGTGACCTTTATTATTTTTAGGACCAAACAGACACTTCAGGAAAGATGTTGGAACAATGAGAGTACCTGAATTCATGCCAGTCAGGTCATAATCTGAACATGGGGTTGTACTAGTGACTCTTTGACCCTTCTCTGTGGAAGAAAGTACATTCAGCATCAGATCATGAGAGCTGGCAGTATAAGAAAAGATGGTTTCTTGTTTGAGAAGTGACTAAGTTGAATCTTCAGCCACTGAAAGATGAGAAAAGGAATCCCATGATGTCATGTTTTCAGTCATTTTCTTTTACTGTAATAGAACTTCTTTCTTCTGTATGAAGCTTTTAGAGAATCAAGTTTTGTATATCATCTCTGATTTCTGTTGAATACATACATACTTAATGAATTTTAAAACCTACTGAGACTTATTTACCTAAACAAAAATTCCTCAAAAAGACCTTTTTGTTACAAGGAATCATTAACCCACTTAAGAGATTCTTACTTTCTCAAACTAAAGGAAGTTATTCAATCTATTTTCAATAGGTCTCATAAGACTGAATTCAGTTTTTGGATGTGCATGAAAGAAATGTAAGTGGTTACTACAGCAAGCATACCATAATTCACCACAGAAATCATGGCGATGAAATAACGTAGAATTAATGACAAAGCATAGACAAAAGCTGAGATCAACTTCTGACAATTTATGTCCTGATAGCTATTGCTGCGACTCGGTAAAAAAGAATCTAATTGTTGTCAGACTTGTTCCCAGGCACTTGTTGCCTGATTCCTGAAGTGCCAGTATAAGGCAAAGGCTGATCACTTAGAAATCTTGCGCTATTTAAGAATGTAGCTAATAGGTCTGATCAAAAGTCCAGTAACCTCTGTTGAGCAACATTAATGTAACAGATGCTTAACAGCAAAAGTTAATTATGGATAGAATAATTTTTTTATTTTTTTTTTATTTCCAAAAAACAGTACGTTAGAGACTTCCTGGTCCAAAAGTTGAATTCTGTTTCAATTAGTTTAAGACTTTTGTGAACCCATTCATGCTTTGTGTTTCCATGGCATTCTATGGTGCTCAGTTCCATGACTCAACTGTGCTATAAGGAAATGTATACTTCTTTCTCTTTGCTTTAAATGTAATACTTGAGAATTTTATTTCATGTCTTTTCTTCTTTGGGAAAAAATGGTAGACAATTTTATTTCTGGTTCAGCTTTTCAAACATTCCTTCTTTTCTAGATGTCTATTTCTTCATAAATACTGTCTAAATTTCCGTCTCTTAGGCTTCTCCCCATACAGAAGTTGTCAAAAAGTTCTCCTTTTTTTTCTCATCCTTTTTCTAGTTTTCTCTTTAAAGAGAGGATGACCAGAACTGCACACATTTATGATGTAGATGTACCATGGATGCTTTGTACCGTGATAAAGGAGTTCAGAAACACTAACACCTGCGTGGAAAAGATGTATTTTTACTGGGGAGATGAAAGTTAATGAGTCCCCCTTGATGAAGATCAAAGGATGGATGCATGGAAAAAGAAGCTAATAGAAAATGAACCCATGAATTCTTCCATACGATATATAGTACAAATGAGGAAAAGATTTAAAAAAACTGTTTTCTTTACTTTTTTGAAATTTTGTCAAGCAATCACAGCTATTTTAAGTTACAAAATTTAAAGGAAATTTTAATGGTAAATATTCTATTTTACTGCAATTTTTTATACCTATACTACAGGATTTTGTCTTTTGTTTGACTTAATATTTTTGCACTATTTTTGCAGACTTCTAACTCTTTTTCTTCAATGATGCAATACTTGTAAGAAACCTTGCGTTTCTTCACAGCTTCTCTGTGGTTTCATACCATTTTTCATCTTAACTGTAGCCACAATGTATTACGTATTTGCCCAGATTTTCCAGGAACACACTTGCTTTGGTCAGTCAGTTATGCTATTTGAAGGTATACTAATTAAGCTTTAGATAAATTAAATAACATTTGAATGTAAAATGATGTAAGACACATTCTTATCAAAATTAACTTTTGAGTAATTCATCATCATCACAGGTTGTTACTCTGATGAAATTAATCTGCAAAGCCACCTGTGTGACAGAGCTAATGATATATTAGTGTGATTCATCATTAGTGATCATCAACAGCCGATGATGTATTAGTATGTTGCTCCAAGGATGGCGCTACCCAGAAAGAATGAACTACTATAATTAAATTAAGGCACAGAAGTCAATGGCAAGACCATAGTCTCACCCAGTCAACAGCAGGTAAGAACACCATCATTAAATCAATTTCTCTAGAATTTCTTTTGGCTTGCTAGTTGTAGCTTTGCAACTTCGTTAATCAGGTCTCATTACCCTTGTGGAAAATTATGTTTTCTCTACTTCCTTCAGTAGCATTTGGCAACACTCACGATATTAAGCCCTCCAATACTTAGAAAGGGGAACATTTTTCACATGACATAAAAAAGTGCAAAGCCTATTGCCAATAGCACTACTATGCTTTTCTGTAAAGGTGGAAAGCAACTATAAGAAATTTTAACAGCACCAACATAAATTATGTTAATACACACTTTCCAGCTTTGCCAATTTTTATCTTTGTCGTGGTAACAGTCAGCAAAAATTAGAGAGCAGGAAGCTAAGACAGACAAAACATATTGGACAAGCAGACCACTCAGACCAACCTAATCATTTTAGCTTTAGGATTAGGTCACAAAATTCAGTTTGGAAAGTCAGAGCTATGACAACATAAAATTTCATTGTCTTTCCCTTACATTAGACAAAATGTCCTCTGGAAGTCTGCTTCTACTACTCAACCACCTTCTTTTCATATCCCACCCAGCTGATGGGCACCTGTATCCATTTTTTTTCAGAATCATCCTTCCCATTTTAAGCTTCTACTAATTCTTTTGTCTAGATCCTTAGTCTAACATCCGTAAACAGGCGACAAGTTAGATCCCTGTTCTCTATGTTTTGCTCAACGTACCATGTCTTTATGGTACAGACTCACCACCCTTGGTATCCTGTTTTCTGTCACTCATCCTTCTCTTCCAGCCAGGTGTACTAAACTTAAGGACAGGTCATAAAAGTATCTCCTAAGGCGACTCAAACTCTAGAGTAAAATCTCTGTAAATCTTCAGAATAGTAGTTTGCAGGTGATGTTGGTTACTGACTGGAAGATGAAGAGACTGTTTTACTGTAGCAGTCAGGTCACAACCTTCAGGTCCTGCAGAAACTTACATACATACAGGTAACCTAGCCTGAAATATGTTGGGCCATGCTGCCTGCTCCAGTCCCTGGACACCCAGGAGAAGAGATCAGCACCCCTTTCTCCACTCCCCTCCTCAGGAAGCTGCAGAGAGCAATGAGGTCGCCCCTCAGGCTCCTTTTCTCCAAACTAAACAAACCCAAAGTCCTTAGCTGCTCATCATAGGATATGCCTTCCAGCCCTTTCACCAGCTTTGTTGCCCTCCTCTGGACACATACAAGTACCTCAACATCCTTCTTAAATTGTGGGGCCCAGAACTGCACAAAGCACTCAAGGTGAGGCCACACCAATGCTAAATACAGTGGGATAATCACCTTTTAACTGGTTGGTTATGCAGTGTTTAGTGGACCTCAGGAAGTGGTTTGCCCTCTTGGCTGCCAGGGCACACTGTTGGCTTACATTGAGCCTGCTGTTAACCAGCACCCCCACATCATCAACATAATGTCCACATAGCTATGTTTAATCACCTTTAATGAACTTTTCTCCTGTGAATGTGTCTGAACCACTTTAAATATTTATTAAAAAATTATGAATTTGAACCCATTTATATTTTTGGCCTCCATAGCATTCTGTGGTAATAAATCTGACAGCTTAATTATGGTTTGGGTGAAAAAGTACTTCTTTTTGTTTATTTTAAGCTTGCTGCTCTTTTAAAGTTCTCTGGCCATCACATTGAAGGGGGACTATATTGTAGTCAGGAAGGCATGAGTCAGTGCTGAAATAAATGCAAGATTCATGGAGATGGAAAGACATAGAGCAGGAAGGTGACTGCTTCCATTCCTCACAATTAACAGTTGTTTTTGGCAAAGACAGACATGGGTTTCCTATCTTTACTCCTGGAATTTCAGTTATAGTTTATGAATTGTATTAAAAAAGAAATAATCTAAGAGCCGTAGCACTCCAAACTGGAAATGCCTACTGATTTCACATGCCTGCAGGAATCAAACAGCATTTGACAGTGCAAAAAATAAATCACTTTCTCAAAAGTAAACAGTCTTCACTACTGTGAATTCATTTGGCTGAATGTGGATGTTTACAAGACAGATATCTACATCTGAACTCGTCACCTTCAGTTGTTTTTATAGTCAATGGGAAGCAAAGGAGTAACTTTTAGAGAGCAGTTATTTCATCCTAGATTAGACATCCATATTTTATCAGATGAATCACGTTCAAAAATTGTCAGTTCTCCTACCCTTTAGAGTCCTAGACAGCACACCCACTGAAGTACTAAAACTTTCGTAAAACCAATCTACTGTCCCTGACAATGAAAGCCCTCATGTAGAGAACCTGAATTTATAGTCCTGATAAATTCTGTGATGAAAAGTGACAAGTATGGTCAGGATCGTGTTGACTGCCACAGTACTCTTCCAACCATATACACCTAGAGGAATCAAAAAGATGCGACAAGAGTAAAACACACTTTAGATACACGTGTTGGCTAATACCTATCTTGTGAAACACCTAAGAAAGAGAAAGGAGGATGAGTGATGAAATATTCCCATCTTTCAGGTGGAGAAAGTCCTAAATCAGAAGCCAGTTGCCAAAGACATTCCAATCCTGAATGAAACCAGTTTGATCTAGGTGGATCACAGCTGTCAATACAGACTCAAATTATAGCAAGATGACATTTTATATAATCTTATAACTCTTGCTGAGAAGTGTGCCACTTCCTTTTCATGACGAACCCCTCCCCTCCCTTCTTTTTCTGGCAAAATGAACATGGCATGGATGGATCAGAGAACAGAAGGGGGAAACCCGGTGAAGACTAATGAAAGTACAAGTGCTTGTGGGAGGGGAAAGATACAAAATGAGAGGGCAAAATGGTGTGGACACATGTACCTGACTATACTACATTTTTCCTAGTGGGAAATAGCTAAGTGGTACTAGTCTGAAACGAAAGAATGTCCTCTGGAGACTTTAAACCTCACTCGTCCTGTCTTAATGAAGTAAACAAAATAAAAAGAACCCTGAAATCTCACTGAGCTGGTCTGCTTTCCTCCAGGCTTTGTAAGGTTGTTAATCTTCAAAGGCGTATAGAAGGCACAAGTCCCATGCACCTGAATTTACATAGCAATGAATAATTGTTCATCCTCAGAAGGAATAATCCAAGTGATCCAGAATTTGAAGTTCGGATAAAATTATTGAAGGAAATTAGTAGAAATTCCTTACAATATGACTAGTATAGGTAAAAATAAGATAAGCAGTATAAAACAGATTATGATTTGGTTTTCAACAAAATAGATCTAAATTGACAGGAGAAAAATGGAAACTGAAATTAGAATATCTCAACAATAAAGAGAGGATGCTATGACCTGAATAACTTATTTTTTCAAGGACTGACTGTAAGAGTCCAATAACAAAAGACATTATGTTATTGATATAAAAGTTGGGACATTGAAGGAAAATTGCATCTTTTTTCATTTCTTTGAAATTATCTTCATTTCTAGTAGGATATCCAGAGAGAAAATTCATTCTGTTGAGTCTTTCCCAATATCAACTCTACTATCAATGCATAATAAATATGAAATAGCTTTCATTGAGTTTAAAGCTGCCAAAACTATATTCATAGTCATGTAAGATGAAAAGTAGAGGAGAAATGTCATACGTCATAGGACTGATCTTGTGAAAACTTTTTAGAAATACCACTGCTATATGTGAAAAAGGGTGAAACATAAACATCATAACCATATTATCACACTTTGGTTAAGTACAGTTCATTCTTAGAGACTCAGCACCAGTAAACGAAATAATTGTATCAGGAGACAGTTGTAAACCTGAGGAAAATGTTAGAAAAGTACATGGCCATACTGTAAAGTTTGCTTAGATTTTATGTGTTGATCTAGAAAACCAGTTCCATCTCTCTACAATAAACAAAAAAAAATAGGTGTGCCAGGATTCCTTAGAAAAATTACTGACATTAGAAAAGCTATGGCAGGCAGTCAACACAGCACACTTTCATAACACTGGATTCCTCTATTCCAGTTAAACAAAGTGTGACTAGGTCATCAGGTCTAGCAGAGTAGATTCTGTCTTATTCCATGAGGTCCTGAACAGGCAAATTATAAAACAGAGCACTCAGAAACCAAAACTGTTGGAAAGAATACAAATGGTTAAGCCATGGGCGTATCTATGGCAACTGAGGTTTGGAGTCCTGAAGCATCTCAGCCAGCAGACTTCCACACATGAAGGGATAACAGTAAAAGAATTGAAGGGAAAGGCAGAACTGAGGGCCACTCTGCTCAAAAAGCAAAAAAAAGCATACAGATTTAGTGTTTGAGACCTAAACCAAACAGCTTTGTGGGTGTCCATCAATCCTACTAGTGTTGTAAGGCCAGTATTGAAAAGCTTCAGTGTGGGTGCTAATCTTTAAACTAGAAAATCTGACTCGATTTTTGTTGTATATATTTCAACCTCTGTAGCCTCTGCTCTATATAAGAGTAGTCAAAAAAATATTGGTATTCTTGTCTAAATATTGTGAACCTGAAAACTGTCTTAGTGTTGATTCAAAAGGGAATTTTAATCTCCCTTAGCACTCTAGAGTAAATTTTGTGCATACTTTATTATTACATCAATAGATCAGTTTCATGGTGACAGGGGATGTCAAATATATGAACCAAAAATGTGATAGATCAGAAATTTGTGTTTAGATATAACAACATTTCAATCCAAAGTGCATTCATATTTACAATATGTTTATTTATACTTCTGTGTCTGTTGAAAAGACGTAAGAACTGTGTAATGTCAAGGAAAGTGAAGAATGCTACAGATATTTATGTTCTTTCAAAGCGCACACTCTAACACAATTTTTACAAGAAATTTATAGTCTTCCTCAGTATAAGCACTTTCAATATCCCAAATTTAAGAAAAGGTTTAAAGACCTTAATATACAAACAATGCTATCTCCTGTGAGGTATTTAAAATGTTAAACTGCCATTAGTAACTCATCAAAATAAATAAATTTGTAAGTCACGTAAAAAACTTTAATCAGTATTCAGTTCTTATGGATATTTTTCATATTTAAATAGCCATATGAATATTAGAAAAAGTTGGAAAATTTGCTAAGAATGGTTATCTTTGTATCATGCAGGCACTAGTAAGGATCTGGAAAAGAAAGCAGGTTTTTCATGGGTATTCAATCATAGACAGGGACTCTAGGTCACCCAGTTTCAACTGTAGAGTAACTATAGACAATTTTTATTCCTTTTAACCCAACTACAGTGGCATCTGAAGGCAGTTCCAACTGCCAGCAAGTAATTTTTTTCCAGAAAATTAGAAGCCTAAGTAGAACCTAACTGGAGAGAAAACATCAAGGCAAGGAAAGAAATGAAAAGAATTGACATGCATCTGCTTATGAATAGTAATCAGATTTCACAAGAAAATAGCTAACCTAAATTCTAATTCACATACAACTCTTGAACTTGATAGAACTTGACCCCAACCCCAAGCTCCCACTTTTCAGGAAATATTCTAATTATATGGCCTTCAACACCCTTTGTTGAATTTGGGAGCACTTACAGTCCCAAATACAAAAGGCATGAAAGCAATGGGGAGATCTACTTTATATGTTCAAATTCAGGGCATTTTTCCAAACATTTAACATTTCCTGAAGACACTATAACTTAGTTTGGATGACCTCCTTAAATTTGGACAACAAAATTTCAGCCTCGCTTATTTTAGACACCACCGTAGTGTTTCTGGATCTATTCCAAAATCTCCAGGCCAGCTAATAAGTCATCTGTCATTGTTGTCATTGATGTGTATCATAGCTATCTAAAAAGGATGTAAGAAGGAAAGTTGTACTACATTGATTTAGAATCCCAGCAGTAAGTGAATGACATAAAACAATCATCTCCAAACATTTTTGTTGTTAACAGAATACAATATCGGTAATTGTTAACAAAGTTAATTGCAGTTAATTACTGCATTTTCTGTGAAATTATATTTACAAGGCCTCTACTTTCATTGGCTTTTACTGCGATCCTGACTGTTCTTAGTCGCTTAGAAGGGTTGAGGTCAGCTCAAATGGAAAGCTTCCAAGAAAAAGCAGGATGATACAAGAAATAGTACTAGTGATTTAGTAGGCAATATTTTCCCCTCTGCTTCAACACTGAATCAGTGCCTCTGCTTTTAAGGGGCACTCTGCAGTTGTAAGGATGATATTTCAGATGAAAAATTAGTCCTAAGAACTTGACTTCACTATTTCTGGTAAAATAAAGTACAATTGCATAGATTTATCTTGTCTTCCTTGCCAAGTCATCTCCTGCAGAGTTACATTTTGTTGTACACTTCTTTTTATATTTAATTTCAATAAGGGTGGTAGCCTGTTGGGTTGTTTTTTTTCTTTTCACTTTATGGCTTAAACTATTGAGTATCCACTGGGCAAAGTTACTTTGCCCCTTGAAAGAGCTTTCATGTTCCATATCTTTTTCAATGATGACATTTTTCTAATACGATTTTTAATGCCATATGGGTATTGTAAAGCACTGGAACAATGTTCTTAGGGACATTGTAGAATCCCTTTCATTGGAGGCTTTTCAGAACAAGTTAGAAAGACTCTTGTCAGAGACAACATCAGTGCACCTGGTCCTATTTCAATACAGAAATGGACTGAATAGTGAGTGGTTTCTCATGTCCTTTCAAGCCCTACATTTGTCTTATTCTCAAGCAATTGCTTTCAAGCAATTCTGTACAGGTATGTTACTGAGTTGATCTTTGACCCACAAATACTGCTGACTTACAGTGCAGTATAAGTATATTGACCGTCTACATTGCCACTTTTTCTTCCTGAGCAATAATTGCTCTTTCTTTCTTCAGTACTCCCGTAACATTTATCAAAACACCAGAGGAAATAGGGAACAAAATATCACAGTGTCAGCCCCCGGGAATAAAAATGAGGCTGACAACAATAACCACAAAAGTCACTTAAAATACACAAGAGTTCAATACTCATATTTCACTAGCAAATAAAAGCAGTCAAATAGATTCTTGTGATAAATTCTAGACCAAGAATTTTGGGCAATAAAATGTGTATTTTCCTTCAAAAATGAATGGAACCAATGTAGTATAACATAAATGGCTATACGTACATAAAATATTCCCAATTTCTAATTTGATTTTGTGATTGATACATATTTTGCCAAGCTAAATAGTGCCACTTATTTGACCTCTTACTTTAGGTTGTGCGGCATTAGTTCATTTACTTAATAATATTCCTAAACATATTTTATTAGTCCAGTGAAAATGATTTATCTACTAAAAAATTATGTACAAGAAAGTATCTGGGGCAAGATCTAAAACTGATATCAATCAAAATTGTTCTATTAAATTATATGGCAAGTGGCCAAATTCTCAACAGGTGTGAAAGACCTCATTTTTGTGAAAATGAGCTCAACCAACCTATGGAATTATTGGGAGGAGTTTCTCTAATATTTCCACAGGCAGCAAAAGTGAATAAAACATAGAGAAGCAGGAGTAAACAAGAACTGTGGAGGAGGGGTGGAGGGATTAAAAAACAGTAAGAATAATCACAGTGGTCAAATTCTTTGAAATGGAATGTCTCCCTTCCTCCTTTCTAGTGCAAAGGACAGAATACTCCATACACTTAGAAACAGTTAAAAACTCCGAATGCATTTCAGTTGAGCTTTCCTTATTTTTGTTTGTCTCTGAAGGGTATTCTGCAGAATTACTTTACTTCCAGAAAGTGAATGGGGGAAAAAACAAAACAAAACAAAACAAAACAAACCCTGAATTTGGGAAGAAATTAGTAAATCAGTACCACAAACTGACTTTAACAATTATGCATATCCTGTCAGGAAAGGAAAAAAAATACTCTGTGACCTTAACATCCAGTGAAAATTAACCCATACGTCTCAGCTATATACACTGGAAAGTTATATTGCATATATAAAGGCTAAGGAATACTTTATAATTTGCTCCTTTTTTTGAAAGAGTAGAATATAAAGGACTCTTATGATTAGAAATAAGACGCAGATTAAGTTAATTGAATGCATTCCCTATCTGAAATTATTCACTGAGCTATATAGATGTTAAGACTTCTGGCAGCTGCCAGCAAATAAATCCAGGATTAATCTGCCTTGGTTTCTAGTCATCTGACCAAGCGTGTATGTTTGAGCTAATCACTCCAGGCTTTTTCATAGTCTGTGGAGAATGATCAGTATCTACAGAGCCAAATCATCTCCCCTTAGGCATTTAAAAGAGGCCAATGAATCATCCTTATCTTGTTTCAATCTGCTATCTCAAAAAGGATAACCAGCTGACGTATAGACCTATAAGCTTTATATACCTCAACCTACTGCAGAAGAATGGCAGAACTAGTAAGGAGTAAGAAAAAAAGACCGATTTAATTACTTAGATGGTTGAGATTCGGTGTTTTCTATAACAGCGAACGTGGGCACTGTCAGAACAGAAAGGCTTGTTCACCATTTCCTACTGACTTACTTTTGTCCTTGGGCTATAATCTGTCAAAGGGATGTGCAGAGAGTGTTACCCAAATGAAACATATCTGAAAATGTCATAATTTAATCTTTAGACAGAAATTAAAGTAAAAAAGTATTTCCTATGTTCTTCCCTTTAAATGCGTCATCAAGATTTTATTATATGCCAGATCCTGCAGCTCTTACTTAGTCCATATCTAGATACATGCTTTTGAAGTCAAGCATTTGGCAAAATACGTAAAGCCTGAAGAAACATGATGAACATGCCGAAACATTCTTAAAAAAGAAGACGCGAATGGGATTTGTGCTCTTATAATTTCAAAGGGACCATCAGTAGGAGCTGTAAAAAGCTCGATTCTCCTAAAACATTAGACTTTCTGCTGAAAGCCAAAAGTTCTGTTTGAGAAAAACCAAGAATGAAAACCTGTTCCTATTTTCATGTCACAGTGGCCTTCTCAGGAGTTACTATTTGAATCCTTATGTTCCTGTCTCAAGTTTCTGCAGAGTGAGTTCAGAAATTTCCCTGAAGCTCTTTACTACTAATGTGACCTTGGAAGAACTGTGATATATATCATCTAGTTATATTTTCCATTTTATCTAAGTTACATTTTTAAATATTCTGGCAGGAATAGATGTTTATATTCCAGACAAATGTCTAGAACTGGCAGAGACTTAAAAGTATTCAATTTATAAGTTTTAAGGAAAAAATGTAAGGAAAAAAAATCTGTTCTTTAATTTACTTTGGGACTTTCTCCAGAACCTCACACTCAGAAGAGAGACATTGACTCACTTTCAGAATTTTTCTCTGGAAAAGAGAAGTTTGCCTTTGTGGTTTACATGTACCTGGAATACTGCCTATTTGTCCTTGTGAAATGCTGGTCTTTTATTGAGCTTTCAGAAACATTAAAACTTATGGTGCTATAAGTTTTCTATTGTTGCTTTGACCATGCAATTTCTTCCATCTAATCAGTAAACCTCCAATGTTCTTCACATTTACATCCTTTTTTGATCATACTCTAACACCTCAGCATTACTTTAAAAATAAAAAAAATAAGCTCCATCTTCATCTTAACCCTTGTTTTAACCCCTCCTCCTCAAGTGCTCTGTACACTCTTCTTGTCTTGCCATTTGCTTTTCCTCTTCCCAATCTGAAAGAAGTTCAGACATATTTTAGCGATTTCAGATGGCTAAAGCTTGGCTACAGATTGCTCTCTATAAGTGCACAAGCATCCTATTTCATTCTTTTGTATTATTCTGATCCTGAAGAAGGACATTTCTCTGATCCAGAGGCAGCAATACAAAGGCAGGGATCCTGTAACATTCACAAGATTAGTTTCACTGCCTTTGCTAACTTATGAATAGATAATACAGTAGAGCTGGCTTAGCTTTCTTGTTTAAAAAAAGTGGGTTGGGTTTGGTTTGTTTAGTTTTTTTTTTTCTACAGGAGCTACATTGCTCTGGCAGATTAAGTAATTTGGAACCAAAAGCTTGTCTATTTTTTCAGTTAATAAAGATCTAATGGAAGATATTGCTTCTTCAGGCATACTCTGCCTCTAAAATTCCATTAATGTCTTCAAAAAATTAGTTTTCCTATTTTTTTACAGAACTAATTTGGTCATGTTCTAGAAAGTAAAGTAAGCAAGGAAAGTTCAAATATGTCCTCACCTGTGAGGTCATTTATCCCATTTTCTTGCCTCTATCCTATCTCTTTACTGGTCTTGCTTCTTTGTCAGATGGAGGAGAAATTGCTGCAATAAGTACTATATATCACCATATTTAAATGACGAAACTGAAATTGGATATTTTTTCTGAAGATAAAGAAATTAGAAACTGCTACAGAAAACACCCAGGGGTTCAGCTACTTGACTATGGGACTCACTTTGAGAAACAGGTCTACTGGGGATGGAAGGGGTCCATCTGTCAGAGAAGGGGAGAGCATCTTCAGTCATAGCCTTGCCAAGCTCGTGAAGAGGGCATTAAAGTTGCCAGGGAAGGGGAACCTCAATCCACTCCAATCCTACCAGTTTGATGCCAGTGCCAGCAATAGATGTTCAGAACATGGAGAAGGATCACAGGTCAGCAGCAGAGTGCCTAGTGTGCAGCACAAAGGAATTCCAGCTGCTCCAGCCAGTAAATCAGCTGCATTGGGAGCTCAACTTAAATGCCTCTATGCAAATGCACATAGCATAGAGAACAAAAAGATTAGTTAGAGATGTGTGCGCACCTGTAGTGCTATGATGTTATTGGCATCACGGAGATGCGTAGGAGATCCCACATAACAAGGTGGGATGAGTCTTATGACTGGAGTGTTGGAATGAGAAGGACACAGACTCTTCATGAAGGACAGGCAGGGGAGACGAAGAAGGGATGTCACCCTCTATGTCAAGGACCAGCTGGAGTGCATGGAGCTCCATGCATGGTTGCAGGGATGCAAGGATGGATACGGAATCAAAAGAGAGCCTCTGGGTCAAGACTAAAGGCTTGTTAGATGTTAGGATGTTAGATGATATTAGAATGGGCGTCTGCTACAGGCCACCCAACCAGGAAGACTAAGTGGATGAGGCCCTCTATAGACAGATTCGAGCAGCCTCACGTTCACAAGCCCTGGTTTTCACGGGGAACTTCAACTACCCTGAAATCTGTTGGAGGGAAAATACAGCAGGGCATAAGCAATCCAGGAGGTTCCTGGAATGCATTGATGATAACTTCCTTCTTCAAGTGATAGAAGAGCCAAAGAGAAGAGGTGCCCTGCTGGACCTTGTTCTCACCAACAAGGAGGGGCTGATGGGGAATGTGAAGCTCAAGGGCAGCCCTGACTGCAGTGACCATGAAATGTTGGCATTCAAGATCCTTAGGGCAGCAAGGAGGATGCACAGTAAGCTCGCTACCCTGGCCTTCAGGAGAGCAGACTTGGCCTCTTCAGGGATCTGCTTTCCAGAGTACCATGGGACAAAGGCCTGGAGGGAAGATGAGACCAAGAAAGCTGGTTAATATTCATGGATCACCTCCTCCAAGCTCAGGAGCAATTCATCCCAACAAAGAGGAAGTCAGGCAAAAGCACCAGAAGGCCTGCATGGATGAAGAAGGAGCTCTTGGACAAACTCAAACACAAAACGGAGCCTATAGAAGATGGAAGCAAGGACAGGTAGCCTGGGAGGAACACAAAGAAACTGTCTGTGCAGCCAGGGATCAGGTTAGGAAAGTCAAAGCCCAGATAGAGTTAAATCTGACAAGGGACATCAAGGGCAGCAAGAAAAGCCTCTACAGCTACATCAGGGATAAAAGGAAGACTAGGGAAAACGTGGGCCCTCTCCCAAAGGGAGACCTGGTTACCCAGGATATGGAGAAGGCTGAGGTAATCAATGACTTTTTTGCTTCAGACTTCAGCAAGTGCTCTAGCCACATGGTCCAAGTTGCAGAAGCCAAAAGGAGGGACTAGGAGAAGGAATAACTGCCCACTGTAAGAGAAGAT
>VWZL01004836.1:0-34596 GCA_013396915.1 Stercorarius parasiticus
GATTCTATGATTCTAAGAGAAAGCAGCAAGCACAGTGGTGAAAAGGACTGACTGAAAAGGGGACTGCCTTTTCCAGTGAAAGAGCCACTTGAACTGCTTGTAAAACTACAGCCTTATTGTGCTGCTTAAAAAAAAAAATTCTATTCATATGTTTCTGATGAAATACCAGTTTTGAACTAGAACAAGGAACCACCAAATAAAGTACAATGTGATTTTGTTCCTGTTCTTACATCCACCAAGTCTTGCTTTATTGAAAAATCTGCTGCACTCGGTAGCTCTTTCAGTTTTGTCAGGATGGTAAGAAGCTGTTACATAAATTTGCTTTATAATGAAATCAGCTGCAAATTATATATTTTAAGCCAGTTTTTTGTGATTTTCTTACCAACCTACCATTCCATTTTCAGCCTGCTACAAACTTTCTGAATGTTGTGCCTAAAACTATTCATATACTAAGCTGAACTTTAAATAGCTTTATAGAAGAATTTTTTAATGCACAAACCCCACAATAAGAAAAGGAAGCACTTAATAGTTGAAAAGCTATCACTCAATTCTTATAGATTTATTAAGTTGTATTTTACTAAATTTATGTATTTAAATACTAAAGGATTTAATGCTTTATTCTGCTATTTTCATAAGTTAATTTTTAGTGGGTTTGCCTTTTGAAAAAAAGAATGGCTTTTGATAAACATAAGCAGGGTTGGCTGAAATTTTTCTATTTTCTTCAGGTATTTGACTGATTTGTATCCTGGGCTACTTTTTTAGCCATAACTCCTTCCCTCGCTGTGCTTAACCACTAGGTTCATGGTTTGTTCTTCTGAGACCAGGTAACTGCTTTTACAAAACAGCTAAAAATAGCCACGGCAGCTATTCTCTTGGAAAGACAGGCAATTCCATACTTTACTTACCTGCGAGATCATTCGTAGTCATTACAGTTGTAACTATTCTTGCTGTAAATTGAATGAATTCTGATTAGTGGAGTAGATAAAACACGTTTATACCTTCAAAAAATGATGAAATATCAATTTTTCAATAGGGGACAATCTTGCATGGAAATATACATTGTACAGACATTCCCACTTCTAGTGCACCCGCTCTTCACTATTTTAGCTTCAGAGATCAAGCTCTCAAAGCTGAGTGACAGTGTATTAAGGTTCTTTTTTAATGAGAAAATCACTGATATCATTAGAATTTTTATCTGTTTATCTGTCTCACTAGATTGGATATGGTCAGAGTTTACTGCTTCTCTTTCTGTTCAGCCCCCTCCTTCAGTAGTTGATACTGAGCTACACCCACAATCGAGTTAGCATGACTGAACCATTGTCAATGCTCACACACGTGCTTTTAGGCTTCTGCAAATAGGAGGAATTCAGCTTTCCTTCCCACAACAAATCTAAACGTTAATTATTTCACATTTGCAGCAGACTAGAACCATTTACAAGTTTATTGCCATTGTTCAGCAAACATACCACAACTCCTAATTATTGACTTAAAAACATTTGTTTCATAGGGAAATAGATCCAGCAGCACTATGTTTTACAGTAAGAATATTTTAAACAAGTTTTTGAATACGACAAAGGCACTTCTGACAAATAGCTGTAGAAGAACTATTCATGCAGACCACTAGGTAATTAACACATGAACTGCACAAATCACTGTTCTTGGTACATTCTTAAATTCTCCTCTGATGAGAAATATATTTACATGTAGTCATAGAGTTAAAGGTATTTAGCATTAAGTTTGTATTTATTTGTAGATGCCTCTTCAGAATTAGCATTGCCTGACTAACTCAAAAGTTAGCACCTTTTCATGCTGGATCACTAGCAATTTTATTAAATCCTAGAACACTGAAGTCTTCTTTATAAAGACACTCTTGCAGTTATTTCAACTGTATCAGGTTCCCTTGACCGTATTTGCATGTTTTCTAAGTCAAAGTGTCACTGTGACTGAGCTGGTGCCAATGATAAAGCTTGACTTCAAGAGACTCTGTGGTATCTGAGTCTCAGAAGTCGGCACTAAGGGAAACTACATTAGGCAAGATTTTTACCTACTATGACTGTGTAAAGACCTAGTGAAAGAGGCATGAGGAGATACGGCATTAAAAAAGGAAAACTCAGTGCTTTCCACCAAGTTGCCCATAGCTTACTTGCGCAGGTATATGCAGACATACTCCAGGTCAAGGCGCTCACTTGTCCAGAATCTTTTGTCTGCCAAAGACACCGCAGCTGAGTCAGCTTACTGGCCGCGCTGATGAACGTGCACAAATTCTGAAAAGCAGATAAAAAAAGAGAAAGAACCTCTACCATTGAAAGGGACCAATTCCTGAGGTACTGCCCAGAAAGAAGCTCAAAGAGCACAACAAATGCTATTGCTGCTGGCAAATGCTTGATAGAGGCAAATACAATAAGAGGCAAAGAAATAAAAAAGCCTCTCAACCTGCTACATAAAACTGTTTATGAAAGTTAGCTAAAATGAGACTGATCTAGTCTAAACAGCAAGGTTGATTCAGACCATCTGTTACCATCATGTCTGGCAAACAAAACCATAAAAGAATGAGAAAACTGACAGGAATGTGTGGAAAATGAGTCCAATATTGGTGGGAAAAAATAATGAAGGGAGCGGACTATTCACCCTGTCAACCTTTTAAAGGGGATTTTGCAAAGGCAGCGGGTAAAGGGGACCTCCACACGGGTCTCTCTGCTATGCCTGGCTTTCCCTTGCAAGTAAGGATCGATATTAGGCTTAGAATCTTTTAGCCCCTTTTGTATCATGTTTTGCATTAGCAACTCCAGTTCATCTCAATTAAATTTTAACTTTCTCTGTTCTGATGAAAAGGGCAAAGACCATCTTTAACACTCATAGGCCATTATGAGATTATATTTTTCTTGCAGAATTCTAGGACTAAAGGGAAAAAAAATCTGCTGAAATATTTAAAATTCTTTCTTTCAAATGGTTTGACTGATGCACTACTCTTCTCCTCTCATGTTAAAGATTTATTAAGGGGGATTAAGACATTAGGACTGAAGAGGCAATCTTTTTTCAACATCTTAAACCTTAGCTAGTTTTAATTAAGGCAACACAATTAACAACTTTACCTCAGACAATATATATTTTTTTTTCCAGAGAGTCTGTATTGCCAGTGCTATATTTTCTGGCTACTCACAGAAGTGAATTTGAAAACGGGTTGTTCTGAAAGCTATCTCAAATGATTAATTCTTAGAAGGACAAATATAAGGAGAGATTTCACTGATAAAGATGTCCAGAAATAAGGATATTTCATATGTGGACCTAATTTTAAATATCAGGCAGCACTCACCATGGCCAGGTCTATTATCCACTTCCGCAGTGTTAGCACATACCACCCCCCCCAGAATCTTACATTATGTTAAGTTTCATAGCACTGAAAATTCTAGGGTACCAAAGCTCTCAAAACTGCCTGGGGAAACAGATTTTTTTAAATATTTGGAAATAATCTTATTGAAACTTTACAGCAGACTAGGTCTAGATAGACAAATCTAGAAAAAAAATATTAAGCACTGGTTGAAACACTAAGTGCTCCTATTTTTCACACTGTCATTGGTTGAACAGTGCCTGGAGATTCTCAAGGGAGGCTCCAAAGCACAAGACTTGAGTTTTAAACCCAAATCCTATTTGTAAAAAAACCCCACAATACACTGCTGTGTTCATCATAGCAAGTACAATCTGCATGGGTAGGAATGAAAGAAAAAAGATTCATCATTTCCACCCTGCACCTCTAGCAAAGATGTAAATTAAGAATTGGTCTTACTCCTTTATCAGTTGTGGGCCTTCTAAAGCCCAGCCACATGTTAAGCTTACTTCTTGTAGAAATTTTACTGTGATCCCAGAAATCAGCATGTGAATGTGGAATGCACGTTGAGGGGTGGCTGAAAATGATTTACAACGGTAGAACGAAACAAACGATGACATAGCTGCTATGCAAAGAACTACCAAACAAGCCACATATAAACCAAAATTCCCAGATTTCAAAGGATACGTGACTGCATAGAACAAAGCTCGTTTCATGTTTCCACTGTAACGCAGAATAAACAAAAGAAGAATGACATCTGAAATACATAAAAGATTGCTCATCAGAGAAGGGAAAGAGCCTAAATGCAATTTTAGACAGAATGAAGTAGTTCTACTGGGTGCCACGTCTACGGAAACTGGTATCTTACAGGTCTGTCTCTCAAATTTGATCGATGTCCAAAACACTGCAAGCTCCAAAATGAAACTCTTCTCAGAATCTGGAGTGTTTATAAGGTTTCTCTCCCATGTGGAGTCACTGGAGAAAGGATGAGCTTACACCGCAACTCCACTTTGTGTGTATTAATAAGATCTTTCTCCTCCATCTATTTTCATAAAATGTATAGGAATTCAATTATTTAAGATGTTCATTCCCTCTTCCCCCAGCCCCAGCTAGAATTGATCAACGGATACATGTCATCGCAGTGGAGTGCCTTGGAGTGCTGAATGAGCCCTGCTTTATTTCCAAAACATGGCTTAAAAAAATTACCTTGTGCAATGATGATGGGATATTCCAGGTATGTCTGCAGAGGGTAATCATAATAAATCTGGTACCTCAGAAACACAAGGAAGCTGAACAGAAAGACACAAAAGAGCATGACTGCACGAAGGGACAGGACAGCTCCTTCACAGCTTCTTTTTTACAGTTTTGGTTGTGCCAAAAGGCTCCAGATAGGCATAGCCCCTGCTGTCAAACCGATCACACAAATATGAAAACAAAGCGCAAGCCTGATGATTCTGCAGTTTGTTTTTGTTACCCTCAAATAGAATAAGATGTAGAAAGCTGCCCGCACTTCTTGTCAAGGTCTTTATGTCACAGTGCGAAAGGCATGACTATTAATTTCAACCAATGAGAGAGAAGTAAAGGCTTCCAGACCTAGAAGCTACCTTCTCTTTGCGATTGCCTTGGTACCTCTAGGATAACTCAGATTTCTTTATTTATGTTTGTAGTTCCATGTGAACATTAAGCAAGTTTTACAGCAGTAGAAAACATTTCCCAAGCTGCCTTGACTGCACTGTTATAAGATTGCCCAGTGTAGCTGTCTGGTCAGACTCGGAGCCTGTTCTTAAGTGCACCAAACAATGGCAATTCTCCTTCCTGCTATTCCACAATATAGTAACTAAAAGGAATTGAACTTTTATCACATTTTCTTTATTTTCTTCAACTTTCATGAAAATCCATGGGTTTAGACAGAAACTTCAAGGCTGCAGATTAAACAGAAAAGGACTCTTAGGGCAGAGTTTTATGTAGGGAAAAATTGATGGTTTCCAGCATAGAAAGATAGCATGACGAACTGCCTCCCTTGTAAGAAACTGGCTTTTACAGTATTCAGAATTTAAATATCTGAACTTCCTAGAAGTCCTATTTCTTGCCATCAGCACCATGCTTCTGTGTCACTCCTCTGCCAGGTCACTGCATTCTGACTCTGCAGAACCACCCCAGTTTTCACCAGTAGCCCCAAAGCTCTCTGCAACCGGACCCAAAGTCTTTAAGGTTGCAGGACAAATAGCCTACTAAATAAACAGACAGTCCCAATAAATGTTTCAAAAAAGCCTCATTGTAACTCTTCCAAAATACTTTTGCCCAAAGCAGGTGCAGAACCTGCAGCACTGTGGGTACTGTGGTTAGTGGTTATCATGCAGGTGCTGAGGAGACATTTATGTCTTCTCCATGCTCATCTGAAACATTACTTATAAAGCCTTTTTAATGCACACCAATGCATATGAATGGTTTTCATAGAATCGTAAGACTAGTCTGGGTGGGAAGGGGCATTTAAAGGTGATCTAATCCAGGCCCCCTGCCATGAGCACAGACATATTCAACTAGATCAGGTTGCTCAAAGCCCTATCCAACCTGACCTTGAATGTTTCCAGGGATGAGGCATCTACCACCTCTCTGGGCAACCTCTTCCAGTGTTTCACCAACCCCATTGTAAAAAAATTCTTCCTTGTATTTAGCCTAAATCTACCCTCTTTTAGTTTAAAAATTAAGATTTTAAAATGCTACCACCACTTTTTGGGGTAAGGGTTATCTCTGCTGGAACCAGAGCTTAGCTCACTTTGAGGTGTATTAAGGGTAAACAGAGACAACAGAGGTTCAGTGCCATGGGGAAACGTGGGCAGCAAACGGCCACAGCGGAGACCAAGGGGATTCTGCACATCTACGTGCAGAAAGGTGTCCGTACACCCAAGTCTGTACAACGCCAGATCTGGGTCAACAGCTGTGTCCCCAACAGAAAGCAAGGCACAGACACTTTCAGAAACAACATACCATTTTTGAGAGGTGATCTTTCTGAAAAAAAAAAAGCCCTTTTTTAGCTTGATGCAGGGAGCTAGCAGCGGTCTGGCTGGCTGTTCTGGCCACCTCCATCCCTCGGTTCGGCAAACACAAGGGTCTTCACGGTATTTTCTCTCACGTACCTGTACCCACATTTACATGCGCATGTACAGAGTTTCACTATTCTCCATTCCATACAACCCTTTTTAAGTAAGATTTAATAAAGCTAGCCCATATAGGCTTATTACAGACTGACAAATCTTTGGAGTTTGACGTGGTTTGTAATTTTCTTAAAGAATGATTATGTTTTAATTATTTGGGTGACAGAAGCCTGTCTAACTGGTACAATTACCTGCAAAACAGGGTGCACAGACCATTTAATAACCTAAATACATGGCTTAAGCCCAGCAGTAGGTGTTGTCTCCAGCTACATAGGTGGCCCGGGCTGGTTTGGAGCAAGGTAAAAAAGCCGAGTTTCCCTTTAAGCAACAGCACGGAAACGCTTTAAAATAGGCAGTTTCTGCTCCAGAGAGTTTGTACACCCGATGAAGGCAGGACGTGGCACCTGGACATGGCAGGCGAACCAAGAGTCAGCAGGCTGAGCGGAGGCCAACCCTGTTATAAAAAGGAGCGGTTTTAAAAGCGAAAGAGAGCAAGGACTGCTCGCCGCTCCCGCCTCCAACACCCACTCAAACGCATTCTCATGAATGTGAGAGAATGAACGAGCTGTGAAGGGAGGAATTTAGTTATCAATTGCGGCTGCAAAGCGCCCCTCACCGTCCTGGCCCGCTGAGGGAACCCTTCTGAGNGCGGCCGCCCCCCCCCAACGGCCCCTCCCGCCGCGCGCCGCCCCCAGCGGGGAAGGAGAGGGGGGGCCGCCATGTTGTCCCCCTGTGTCTTGTCCCCCTGTGTCCCGTCCCCGCTGTCCCCACCGCCGCCTTACCCGGTCAGCTCCAGGAGGAGGCTGCCCACGCTGACCCCCCGCGCCGAGCCGGCCGCCAGCACCGCCGCCAGCTGCGGTAGCTTGATCACGGCGCACACCGCCCAGGTGCTCCAGTGGGCCAGGGCCAGCAGCGTGGACGCCATCCCGCTGCGCTGCGTTGCCCACTCGCGGCAGCCCGGAACGGGGAACCGGCGGTGCGGCGTGGCGAGGTTGGGCGGGCAGCCCAGCCCCAGCCGTCACGGAGCGCTCACGGCGCCCGCCCTGCCCGGGGCGTGGGGCGTGGAGGCCACCCGGCCTGTGGGGAGCGGAGAGCCGGGCCCGGCAGCGGGGAACCGCCGCTCCCCATCAGCCCTGGGCCTCGCCGGGCCTGAGCGTGGTTTGGCACGCCCGGGGAACCCGGTGCGGCGTCCTCAGGACAGGGAGCGCTTCTTGTCAGCCGGCTGCGGGGGACCGGGCCGGGCATCCCCCAGTCCCCGGGCTGGCGTGCGGAGCGCGCCGGGGGGGCACCCGCCTCTACCGGGTCATCTCCGTGCCGCTGGTTGGGACCTGCCCACGGGTAACGCTGCTCCTTGTCAGGGCCGAGAAACATTAAGCTCCAAATGGAGAGATTTAGTTCTAAAATTACTCTCTTTTATCTTAAAAAAACCCCACACCAGTAATCACCGTATGCTGTGTTGGCGTAAAAGGTTACCCACGGGCTCTGTTCCCCGAGGAGTAGTGTAGATCGGCTCTCTCGGTTGGAGCTGTAGGCTGGATTTCAGTTTTCTCCCCCAAAGTGGAGTCTCCAGTGCTTCAGCTCCCATTTTTGAGGTCACCCTGTCAGGATCCCTGTGGTGCCAATTCCTGCAGTAGGGATGGCACTAGTAGTTTTGACAGTGGCACTTTTGGTTACACAGAAAGAAAGTTCAGTAAAATTTAAAATTCCTCCATACTGGATTTGTCAGATTATCAGAGATGGAGCAGCTTCTCCGGAACATACACCTACCCACCATACGCAGTTACACACAAAAATAGTAAAGCACAGTTTTTAAAGCTTTTGTACTTACCGGCTTGTCAGAACTAACAGCAATTATCCAGGGAATATGCATTTGTACTGATCACACACATACAGAATCTTGGCTCTTTCATGCCTGCATATGGCCAGGACTACTCAGAGTGTCAAATCCATACCATTAATTCAGATTTTTACCTACAGCATGATTGTTTTAACATTAGGGTTATTTGCAGGCATAAAATGTCGTCTTTTTCATTTTAATGAAAGTTCTGTTTCTGTATGACTAACAGTTCTTAACACAGTTTAGTTTCAGCTCTTTTGTGTTTCTCACAAATTGTTTTCTGTTGTTTTGATAGTATGATTTGGCAAACAGGTTTATTGCATTCATTCCACATAGCTTTAGTGGTATTTTAAAACAATATTACTAATGCTTAATTTGTAAATCATGTTGTTCTCTGTGTAATTCAGTCATAAAAAAAAGAAGCAGGTATGTAGGAGTACATACAATCTCAAAATTCCGACTGAAAAAAATGCCACCCTGATACAGAATTTAAATTTAAAAACTGTGTTTCTGTTAATATAATTCAAGTTAATCACGCTTTTCAAACTCTAAAGAAGAAAAGAAATTTGAAGTTACCTTAAAATAATAAGTGTTCCAAGATATGGTTGATAAACTGAATTCTCAGCCTTGTGGGAGTATTATGTACTTGAAAGAGTTGAGTAACCCATCATACAAGATGAAGTTATCTCATTTAAATTAGGTCTGAGGTATAGATCTGTCTGTCATTTCAGGTAGTCTGAGAATAACGGAGAAATATTTAAGGTAGAAGTTGTGTATCTGCATTACTTTGTGGATGCTGATCCAACAAAATGCTGTAAAAATACCAATATCTAGTATCCTACTAGAATAATCAAGAAGCTGAACTGACTTCAAACTCTGAGGCAGGTCCATGAGCATATTTTTATTCAACTATTTTTATATTTAAAAAAGGCATGAAATGTTTACCTTTAGCCACCATTTCAGCTTTTTAAAAAATGCATCCTGCTTTGCATTGCAAGCAGTCAGTTTAGCAAAATGATTTACTGTCCTTCCCCTGTCCTGTCTATGTAATGGTATTGCTGTAGCTCTGTTTACTGGCCACTCTGACTTAAGTAGCAGCTTAGGGAAAGAACAGACGTCACAATGCTGGACAGCCCTGCGCAAGGTTATGACAGAAAAAAAAATTAATCTATGAAGAGCATCAGAAATTGTTCCTGTCCTGTTTAAATTATTTAGTTTTAGATCAAATTTCAGACTCTTTTACTTGGTGAGTTGCAGCAGAAAGCAGAACCGCTTTAAATTACAGATCAGTGAATAAATTCATTACATTAGAATTTACAGTGCAGATTGCCTGTTCTGCAGCACATGGGCAGTGGTTTAACACTGCTGCACCTCAAATAGGAATGTGAATGTTGACTCCTATTAAAAAAAAATAAAGAAGGAGAATAATCTTTCTGTAATAACCAAAGACAAGAAGCCAAATCAGAAATTTTTTTCCAATAATGATGTTGAGTTTTTAAGGAAAATAATGCCTTGAATTTTGTGGTTTTGCAAGGAATGCAGGGTGCTCTCTTGCTTGTTATTTCCACAGCCTACCATGCTAACAGGGAATAGTTTATTTTATAGATAGTTAGCGTTTTAAGCTCTGTTTTAAAATAAAGGAAGTTCCACAACTGGGGAACCTGTGGGGGTGGAGACAACCCCCAGGAGATGTATGGAGGAAGGATGGGGGTGGACTGAGTTGGCCAGGGACAGCAGGCTGCCGAAGGCTTGCTTGCCTTGAGAAAGGGGTGTGACACTGTGAGAACACACACAGCCTGGGAAAGAAACTGGAGGAATTAGACGTGTCAGTACAGTTTCAGAGCTGTGACCTCTTTGGGATCACAGGGACAGGGTGACATAGCTCATGACGAGTGCTGTGATGGAAGGATACAAGCTCTTTTGGAAAAGTAGGCAGGGAAATGACTGGAAGTTGTGTTCTACATAAACAAGCATCTCTTTGCCTGGAGCTTTCCTCTGCTTTGGAGTGAGCAACGAGCCAGCTGAGACCTGAGGGGTTGGGATCGGTAGGGAGACCAGCAGGGGGAACGTTGTGGGGCACCTGCTATAAACTGCCTGATCGGGAAAAGGAAGCAGATGAAGCCTTAAATAACTAGAAGAAAGCTCACAACTGTAGGCCCAGGCTTCTTTGGGAATGTAAAATTGCTCTGACACCTGGAAGAGCCGCCTGGTGGGGTAAAAGCAGTCCAGCCAATTTTTGTGGGGCATCAAGAATGCTTTTTTTTTTGACCCAGATGCTGTATTTTTTACTCAGAAACAAGGAGGAACTAGCAGGCAATGTAGACGTCAAGGGCAGCCTTGGCAGCAGTGACTCCAGGACCTTAGAATCATAGAATCTTCATGGTTGGAAAGGACCTTTGAGATCATTGAGTCCGACCATACACACACAAAAAACCCCCTACAATCTCTGCCACTAGAGCATGCCCTTAGAGTTAAGATCCCAAGAAAAAAAAGGAAGGCAAACTGCAGAGTAAAGATTCAGTGCTTCAGGAGAACAGAATTGGGCTTGTTTAGGAAACCTGCCTGTCAAGATCCCTCAGGAGATTGCTATGGGGGGTGAAGGAGCCTAGAGGAGTTGATACTCAAAGGTGCCATGCTTATAGCACAAAACCAGCCTCTCCAGTGAGGTGAAACGCGAGCAGGCATGGCAGAGGAACGGCATGGCAGACGAACGGCACGGCAGCGGAACAGCTTGGCTGAATGGACCATGCTTGTCCGAACTCAGACATCCAAAAGGGAGCGTTTGGAAGGTGGATGCAGGGATGAGCTACCCAGGTGATACAAAAGTATTGCCCAGGCATGCAGGGATTGAGTTGGGAGACCAAAGCTCAGTTGGAGTTGAAACTAGCAAAGGATGTGAACAACACCAAGAAAAGTGTCCATAATTACTTCAGCAACAAAAGAAAGATGAAGAAAGATGTGGATACGCGCTTTGAGGAGGTAGGGGACCTACTTAAGCACAGCATGGAAAAAGTTGTGGTGCTCAGTGCCTTTTTTGTCTCAGTTTTAGTTAGCAGGGTCTGCTCAGAGGCCTCTCAGGTTCCCTGAGCCTAGTGGCACAGTCAGGGGGAGTGAAATACTAGCCATGATGAAGAAAGACAGAGTTGGGAACTGCAGAAGCAGACTGCTCCATGGGACCAGACGGGATGCATCTGAGGGCGCTGAAGGAGCTGGTTGACGTTATTGCAAGGCCACTAACTGTTTTTTGTCTTTGACAGTTGTTATCAGAGATTTCCAGATGACTGGAAAAAGGCAAGTGTCATACCTTCTTGCAGGAAGGAGGATCCAGAGCATGACAGGCTGGTCAACCTAACCTTAGTTTCCAGGAAAATGACAGAGCAAAGCCTCCGTAATGGCCTCCTCTGGCTGTTTCCAGGTGTATGAAACACAAGGTGGTGATTGGGAACAGCTGGTTTGGATTTACCAAGGGCAAATTTTGTGCCTCGATCATCCTGATTGCTTCTCTGGGAGAGCTGTTTTGGTGGATGAGGAAAGAGCAGTGGATGTCGTTTACCTTGACTTCAGCAAGGCCTTTGACATGGTCTCGCTTAGTATTCCCGTAGAGAAACTGGGGAGATACAAGCTGGATAAGAAGACCACAAGGTTGGTGGAAAACTGAGCAGACTGACATCCAGTGGGTGGCCAGATTGTGGGTGGTGTTTCTCAGGGACTGATACTGGGGCCAATGCTGTTTTCATTTTTGCATTAACAACCTGCCTGAGAGGTGGAGTGCGTTTTCAGTAGGTCTGTGGACAATACCACGTTGCTGGCAGCCTTCAACACACTTGGCATTTGAACTGCCACTTGGAGGGACCTTGGCAAGCTGAAAAGATGGACTGAGAGAAAACAGTTTAATAAAAATTAAAACCTGCTGCCTGTGACAGAGTAATGCCATCCATCAATAAAGGCTGGGGGCCAACAGGGCCAAAAGCTATTTTAAGGAAAAGGAAGTTGGGGTCCTAAGGGACAGCAAGTTGAATGTGAGTCAGCATTGTTGTCTGCAGACGAAGATGGACGACTTCATCCTGGGCTGTGTTAGCAAGGGCGTAGCCTGTAGGTTTGTGGAAGGGATCTTTCGTCTTTATTTAGCACTCATGAGACCACACCTGGAGTGCTGCTGAACACTGGAACAGGGGCCCAGAGAGGCTCTGGAATCTCCATCTTTGGGAGATTTTCACAAGTCAGCAGGACCAGATCCTGAGTAACCTGATGTAACATCAATATTGGCCTTGCTTTGAGCAGGGGATCAGCCTAGAGGCCTCCAGAGGTCACTTCTGGCCAACATAACTGTGATTTCACATACTTTATTGCTTATGCAAGCAGCATATTTGAGGCCCCATTCTGCCACTGGAGACATTGAGGTAAAAACAAGGTAGAAATGATCAAGATTTAAAAAAAAAAGATGACTCTGATTCTAGCTACTCTTCCTACTTGATTGTATTTACCAAACAATTTTATAGCACCCAAGGACTGGGAGTTTTGCTATTGACTTGAGTAGTAAGACTGATAAAGAGTTGTCACAAAAGCTTGCCACAAGGAAGGAGGTTATCTCTGGGCTGATGGACTCCTTGGTGACAGAGTGACAGTGTTTCAACTCTGATTTGAGGAACCTCCTCTTACTAAAGAAGTATGGTGGATCCCTGTGTACTTCATGTTTGAGGTTATGTTGTACAAGTGTGCATGATAAGAGTATAAAAAAAACATTGGAGGTTGCATGTAGTTCATTGGTTTTGCATGCAGTACGTTATATATATTTGTGGCAAACTGAAAACGTGTCTGTATTTATATGAGGTTTACTTGATGTTAGGCTGAACAGAAACATCACAAATTGAAAGTACTGTAAGCAAAAAAAACCCCCATTGACTCAGTGTTTGCGCTGTGAAATGGCTTATTCAGTTAACTGAAGGCCTGAAGGCCATTCTGGGTAATGGTATGTTATCTGAAATAACATGGTTAGTTAAAAAGTTGTACTGAAAGAGCCTGGAATACCAAACACAGACTTAAAAACCTAACCTAAAAGCTAACAAAGCCAAAGAACTGGGAGGAAGAAAATAGAAGGAACGTCTGTTAACTGATTTGTACTGGGACTCCTTAAATTGATTTCCATATTAAATTTGGAATTGTCCCTTTTATGTAGAAAATCTACACTGAGCTTGTAGTCCAGAGAGGGCGTTGAGCTGTAGCATTCGGGTCTGGAACTGACGTTGTTCTAGGTCCATGCTTACATCTGAATTACTCAAGTAAAAGGCTCCAGTAAGAGTTGAGAGTGTGAGTAGGTTATGGCAGCCCTTCCTAAGGTCCTCCTGTGTGAGGCCTCCTGCATTCTTGCTAGAGGTCTTATTCTCCCAGAGCACGCAAATGGATCTGCCAGCACAGAGGAGCAGCTATGGCATAATCATGCCTGTTCCAGCAAAGAAGATAGCCAGCTGACCAGATCTGAAACACCACCATGTGCTGGTTTCACCCTGTGGCTTCTGTGTTTCTCAGTGAAAAGCAATTGAGTAGTCCTATGGTAATACAGTGCTAGCAACGTGTCAGCATTCTGTTGAGTTTTGCTATACAAGAGTTTATGTCAACTTTGTCTTTTCAGTCCATTTGGCTTTTAAGAGAGATAATCTCATAACTGCTAATAAGCATTGTGATAGTTGCAGGTGGTTCTATGCTACATCGTTGGTTTGGTTTGTTTCTCTTTCACAGCAGTACCTGTCGTTGAAATGAGTTACTGCATGGATACATTTGTTAAGTCACAGATTATATAATATATATCCAGTGATGATAACTGGTCATTAGTAAATTGGGAAAACAGAGTTTGAAGTGATCAGGTCAAAGTCATAGAGTGAAACCACATCTCATCATTTTTATACCTGTTGTGCCTACATATTTGCAGTTTACTTCTTAATGCAATTTATCAATCAGTATATGCCAACTGAGAGTTTCCTCTTGGCATTCTCCAGGGTAAGAGACAGTTAAGAGACATTTGCGGCCCTTTTGCTCCATCATCCTGGCATAAAGGTCATGTGCTGAGGTGAAGCTGTAACCCCAGGTACTTGGAAATGGAATTTCCAAGTGGTTTTGTGGGTACATACAGCTTCTGAGAGAGGCTTTGAGAAGGTTACAAGCTGAAGTCTGTCTATGGCATCTGTGCCCTCTGACAGAAGAGGGCTGTGGGCAGGGCTGGGATCGACAGAGCTGTGCAAGCACCTCTTCAGCCTTTGGCAGAACTTCTGAGTTTCTTGGAGAAGCATCTGTGTTTCAAGGAATTCATCCCAGCAAACGTGAGGTTTTCTGAAGAGGGAAAAGCATACCTGACATGGATTCAGAGTAGTGAGTAGAGTTTTTAAGAGAGACATCCTGCTTTAGGAAAGGTTTACTGGTTTCTGTCTGGGCAGGACTTAGGAAAAGAAGCTGGAGGCCCCAACAAATTATTGATTTCTAAAACCAACAAACCAGAAAATACCCCACTTCAGAAAACTGATTTCTGCTTTAAGATGAAGTTAAATTCATAAATTTTGTTCTATAGAGTGTACTTTATAGAAAGCAAACAATGTGAATGTACATAATACATACAAGTATCTGGTGCCTGGACTGGCAGTGCTGTCCATCTAATGTTTGTACATAATTATCCTCTCCCTTCCCTATTGTAGGAACCTTACTGTTTATGCAGTAATTTTCACAGCATGATGGGACCTTCTTTGTAGGAAAATACATTTAGTCATTTTGTTTACTTCAGAATAATTTAAAAGTCAAGAAACAGTTTTATATACAGTTCCTAAGAAACACAATTGGATTTACAGTGATGACCAATCTTATAAAACAAAACTTTATAGTTAAAATGCCACCTGGGAACAATATACAAAGACTATTCTAGAAGTATGAGAAATACAGATTTATGTGAACTTACATATTTTATGCTTTGTTAAAAAATATATTTTTCACACTTTTTTGTTAGAGGTGGAACTCAAAATAAGAACATACAAAATTTGGAAACGTCTGTGCACCAACTTACAATTAATATTAACAACCTTCAAAAGTCCACCAGAGAAAGCAGTGTATCCAACTGAAGAATTAAATTAATACAGCTACCCAGTTGTGCTCTTTAACTGAAAGAAATACGGAAAATGAATTGCCTAAACATGTATAATCTGTTTGAGATCTGGCAGCAAAAGGGAAAAAAGCTTATGAAACTGAAGCACAAGTGATACATCATAAGAACTCCTTACAAGAAGCTTATGACAGTTTAGTATCTACACAAGCTCTTGAACAAATGGGATTTCCACTGATTATTTACAGATTTCAATGCTGTTATCATTTCATCCAGTCTTTCTAAGAGACTCTGCTTATGTAAATAAGGATTAGTTGGCAAAGTTAATTATGGTAAAAGAAAAATGATGGTCAAATTTGGGAAGAAAATGTCATCTAGAGAATATCTGTTTGCTGCGTTCTACTCGCAGATGCTAACACAGTATTGATTAGGACCTCAGATATTCCCAAAAGGTCTTTTCTGGAGGTTGCTGTACGTGGTAGAGATATCCAGACTAACTTCAGAAACATTAAGATGGGTACCAGAGGACGGCTAATTGCAGTAGCATAAAATAATTTGCATTTCCAAGGAAGGTGTAATAAAAGAAAACAAGGTGTCCAGCTCTACACAGTGTTCCCACATCACATGGATTAGCAGATCTGTTCCATGTGGGAAACGTTTGTTCTCTAAACTGTCACTTTTCCCTTGGAGGCAGTCGTTCAGATGTCATGTGCTTAAGAGTTGCTATTGATTTCAACAGGAAATAGGAATGAACCGGAGTTTTGGGAGTGAACAGAGCTACTTCTATCCACTTCTTGCCCACTACTGTTTAGAGGCATTTCAATGGGCTTAATCAGAAAGTCAAAGTATTAACTTAATTCCACATCAGAAGAGGGAGTACAGTTGTGGGTTGCTGTGGTCTTGCAACAAGGCAGGGAGCTACGTTTTCCAAGATTGCACACTTCGATGATTAAGCCAAAAACCCTTGCATATTTTGACTCCACTTCGGGTATACCTACAGACTTTCCTGCTGAGATCTATTGGACTGAAGTGACCTGCGCAAAAAGTACAGCTGAGAAGGAGTGCAGGAGTGTATAAGGGTCTTAGTGTGCTATATACATGTAATCACTGCAAGTACCCACTGCAGGAACCGCCTGGCGTCTCAACGGGTGCTTGATCTGATTAAGGACACAATCAGGACTACACTTCATTAGTAAAGGCTTCCTGAAATTGTTGAAAGAAAATTAGCTATCTCCATCCACACGCACGACATAATGACATGAATGTGCTATTTGAGATGGGTTCTTACGCGGCTGTCAGGAGGGCACTAGTCAGTCACGCTCTCAGGTGTGTGTGATTAAAAGAGACGTGTCTGGACTTTGTGAAAAACATTTTCTAGATGAGTAGTTAGAAGAATTAGAAATATATTTTCTATAAAAAAATAGGTGATTAATCTGTATTTTAGAGATGTAATCTATTTAAGCCTGGTGTGATTGAAATGGGATTTTTTAAAATTCTTTTTGAATGTGTTTGAAAAGTCATGTTTGCAAAGTGTGTTCTGATTCCAGCAACTCTGGTGTAGATCAGAGAATTGGTGGAAAGCTTTTCAGATTATCATTCAATTTATACACTAAAAGGCAAACCCCATTAAATTTTTCATTTTTGATGGATGTGCGTGTTTAACCTTCAAAGGTGGAGATCCCTCAAGGAATCTATTCCAGTGCTGTGTTAGCCTTACCACTAG
The DNA here is from genome assembly GCA_013396915.1 of Stercorarius parasiticus. Taxonomy (NCBI): domain Eukaryota; kingdom Metazoa; phylum Chordata; class Aves; order Charadriiformes; family Stercorariidae; genus Stercorarius; species Stercorarius parasiticus. Next base: position 17,122 of record VWZL01004836.1, read on the forward strand.
CTTCCCAAAAAGTTAACATGATTCTTCTGTGCTGTAATTTAAACCTGTTATTTTTTACTATTGTCTGCCACTCACATGAAGTACAAATGATTCCTTTTCTCATTCCAGAGCTATATATGTATCTAAAGATTGCTATCCTCTTTGCGAACCTCTTTTTCTTCTTCAGGTTAAACTTTAACAGTCTTTTTAATCTTTCCTCATATGCCGTATCTTCCTGTACTCCAGTTACCATCGTTGCTTCTCTAGGCTCTGCTTAGTGTCCCACACCTTCAGGGTAAGACATGGAAAGTCTTGTCCAAAACAAGACATGTACTGCTTAGACCATCTTCCCTCCCATACACTCCAGTTTGAGTTTGCAGGCACTCTTCTGGGGGGGGGATTCACTGGATTCACACGCAGTAAAGAGTCAAGAACTTGGAATTATTTAATGTCCCTTGAAATGAAAAAGCAATTGTGTAACACTGCCTTGCTATAATTTAGCATTGTTTTCAGTGGATTGCTTGGTGTGGAGTGAGTGCCATCTGGAGGTTAGGAAACATGGAGATCTATATGCTTTCATGCTGAAAAACAAAATCCCTATGCTTTATAAAGGAAATGTTCTTACATGAATAAGAGCTTGAGCCTAATGGACATCTGCACTCAGTATAGGGTCTGACCCGTAGCAAGAGTCGAGGCTGCTCAGTATGTCTCTGGTAAGGCATGCAAGTGTAATGACTTTTCAGTATTGTGCAATCACCAATAAATACTTAGCCTTTGAGTGGCCTGTGCAGTTTTTGGAAGCAGCTCTGGATGACACAGGGACAAGGAAAGGTTTGATCTGCTCTCCTCTCCCTCTTTTAGGTGTTTGAAGACAAATCAGTTCCTGGTGCAGTTTTCTGCTCAGAAGAGAGAGCAGAAGGCATTTTGGCTGAACAAGAAGTTGTCTTTTTTGAAAAGTAGGTTCCCATTTGGTGTGTCTGAACACAGTTGTCCACCAGAATTCATGTCTGCACAGAGTGGAATCAGTCCTCCTCACCTGGGCTGGTTGCATGATGTGGTCATCCTTCTTCTCTAGGTAGTTTAGCTGTCATCTTGAAAGCCTTAATCCTCCACTTCTCTCTGCCTTGAGGAAGCCAGGAGGAGAACTGCTTGGTGCCATGACTTCAGTGAGTGGGATTTGGCTCTTCTTTCTACAGTGTCTTTTGGGTTTTCCAGAGACCGCATGGATGTTGACAGTGATCACACTGGTCCATACCAGTCTTGTGCTTTTGAACTGCCTTCTGCTGTTGAAGTCTAATTGTAAAAATAGCCTTAGTTGCAAAGCATAAGTATACACATCTCCACCTCAGTCTGGTGAGGGATTGCAGCCTGTTGTATCAAGGCAATGCTAATGGCTTCTATGTTGATCTCCACCTAGGGCTGAGCATAGTCCTACAGAAGCTACATACAGTTCAAAAGGCACATAATGTATGTACAGTCCATCCTCTACTGATTACTGCTTTTTCTCTACAGAACAACAGGTCATAAAGTTTGCATCTATGTAATGAAGATGCACTAGTGAACAGGCTTTAGGTATTGTGTTGATTTAGCTTGATGATGGTTTCCCTGGGCAACCACAGATTTTAGGAACTATGAACCAGTTAAATTCAAGGTCAATGATCCTAAGTGTAAGAGAGGTTGTTGAGTTAATGCCCTTCAGAGCAAAATGTGAAAGCTTGCTTCCTTGTCAATGAGTTTCCATCAACTAAACCAGAAAAGAAGAGTAAGAGAAGGGAATTTGAGAGCAATAAATCTAAAGGCAGAAAAATGGAAACTTGTGTGAAAAAAAAACAGTTCTCCCTCCCTCAGCAGGGTGCAGTGAAAAAGCACAGAACACATCTCATGTGCCTTAAATTTTATTCTTTAGAGCAAGCTTAAACATGCAGATGACAGAGGTTGATGAATCCTTGGCTAACTACATGAAATGCAACGAGCTGCTGCATTTTATTGGGCTGACTTTCAGAATTGAAAGTATGTTGTTGGGACTCATCTGAGCGGGTCTCCATTAATTGTTTATTTTCAGGAGATAAAAATTCAGGAAGAAATTGCCTTTTGGCTGTAATCTTATTCTTTCTGATGTTAGTTGCAACCTTACTGTAGACTTGCATGGGAAGATGGATGAGCTCTGTCATGCTAACTCTCTGTATATGGCCCAGTCACCCCAAATACAAAGAGGATTGTCTCCTACAGCATTGTTGGACAACATCCATCTTTGCTCTTGAAAGAAAATCCATGCTAGACAGTAGTATTGGTCTCTCTGAGAAAAAGACTGAGGAATTTTTTTACACGCTGTGGAGTCTGTTGGCTAGAACCATTCAACCGGCTTTGTTACTGTTGTATTTTCACTGAAGCACTAGGAAGGCTGAAGCTCACCCTCAAGTTTCCTCTTTCGTGTTCCACTGCTGAAGAAGTAATCCATGTTTACCAGAGCCCTGCCAAGTTCAGAGTCCATTCGACTGCCAAACATTTGGTTGGTTGAGTTGGGAACTTTGCTTGAGAACACAGGCATATAGTTTGGCAGTGGCTTCTGCTCCTTTTTCTTACCCTGGATGAAAAGAAGACCATTAATAAGTTTTCAGAATTACATCCATCGCTTGTTACAAAACTACAAGTTACTGAGATTACTTATAATATCACCACTTTTGCTTTTGAAATTAGAATTTGAATGTACTTTGAAATGTCATACCGAATGTACATGAAAGAGTTGAAGAAATAAAGTACAAAAATTGTTTTTTCCTGTCATCTTATGTGGGAATAGGATAACATAGGGAAATGAATAATTTTCAAATCTGTTGAATAAAGAGTCAGCTGGGACAAAAGTTAGCCTGCTCTAGAATGGTCATGGTGGGAGGTCTTTTGTTTCTCTTTTAGTAAGTGGCTTGGATTTCAGCATGATGACATTATCTTACAAATTTTCTCCCAGGAAGCTGGTTCTTCTAGCACTTGTCTTTGTATGGAGTTGTTAATATTGAAACAGATTGAACACACACACGTGCTGTATTTCTTTGTGGCATAGGTAGCAGATGAAAGGCACTTCACTTCTTTTTTATTTTTCCTAAAGATTTTAGTCTTACAGCATTTGCCGATTATGCATAAGTATGCTTCAGTTTGAAACACTACCCTAGCTCAAATTGCCGAAAACTAAAAGGAGCCTGGATTACTGTTGAATGCTTGCTCAAAACTTACCATTTGGTCATAGTCCTTTAGGAAGCTCCAGTTCTGGTACCTTGGAATAGAAGTAAAAAATGCAGTGTAAAATTTTCTCTCTTTAAATAAAATACTGATATTGGTCATATTTGAATGCCTATTTAACTTCTCAATTTGATACTTACAGCCCAGATCTTACACCTGCAAACTCTTTGTACTGAAACCTGTCTTTTCTGTGCTGAAGCCCAGGGCTTTCCTTATTCCCATGTAGAGCCCATGCTACATGAGGAGTGGGGGTTTTTTGCTAAAGGAAGATGAGGACAACATGTCCACAGTGTATTCCTTGTGCAAATGCAGATAGATTAGCAAAGTCCTGAGTCACTCTAGCAAACTTTTGTCCCATGCCCTGAACAAGACACAGCTTCTTACTTTTTAAATGACTGATATTCTGCCAGCAGAAGTCCCTGGTAGGAATTCCCAGAGCCATACTTTCTGCAGGCAAACACCCACGGGAGTATTTTATGCGGATAGGCAGCTGTGCTAGCAGCAAATTGAGTCAGAAGACCTGAGTATTGCTCTTCAGCTCTGTTCTATACCTGGTGTGTGGGGCTACACAGCAAGTCCTTTGATTTTCTGTCCTTTGCTTTTCCTGGCCTGAAATGGAGAAAACAAAAATTCACCTGCTATTGTAAAAGTGCTGTGAGGTGAAGAGAGGAAAGAGTTACCTGCAGCTGTATTTGCAGCTGACTCTCTGAGCTGGTTACCTGTGTCTGTGCAGTGCTGCGCCTGAGCTCATCGATCGGCTGTACATTCTTCTGAGCTGAGCTCGTCTGTGCAGCGCAGCCACGTACCACGTGGAGCTGGGAGCACTGGATTTCTCTGCTGCATTTTTTTATCTTGCTATGCCAGCCACTATTTGAATGTATCAGATTTGGGTGTTACTGGATGGTGCCAATTATTGAGAAATGCTTGGGTCTCCAAGCCATGACTATGTACCCCTGGGGGCAGGCACAGAGAGTCCCTCCTGCTGCCTTAGCTAGGGAATGGGCATGGAACATGAGGGGCCCCTTTGGGAAGAGTTTGAGTGCACAACATTGGCCACCACGGCCTTGGCTTTGCATGAGGCAGAGAGTCCTGGCGTCAGCCTTTCCCTCAGGTATAAAGGAGCCAGACAGGAGTGCAAGTGTGTCTCTGGGGAAGCTATGATTTGTAGGCTGAGGAGGACAGGGGTTTTCAGATAGTTTCTTTTCCCATTCTAAAAAATCCTGAGTGGTGTCCTTCTTTCTCCTCCCTTTCCTTTAGCTTGACTAGCACACAGTCGGAACTGGATCTGATTTTACTTTTGCCAAGGATATTCTTCTAATAGGCATGCTCATGCTGTGTACTGAAGTATGAACGTAAACAGTGATTCAAGATACGTGGCAGAGACAGAGAGGATCTTAATTTCAGGTTCCTTCAGGTCACTGGCGTATACACAGTCAAAGCTTAGGTTGTATGTATGCAGTTCAGTCTGAAACACTCTGACAATGGGGCATGTTCAGTAGATTTACAGATTGGGAATACAAAATCATGGTTTGGCAGAACACTCTGTTCAGCTTCCATTTCAGCCATTTCCAAGAATACGAGAAGAGGTGATAATATCAGTGTGTCTGCAATAAATTATAAAGGTTGTCACATTTGTATCTTCGTTGTGGAAATCTCTGTAAAGCTAAAAGATACTTAGCATGCAACTCTGCATCTTTTTTCAGCTTAAACCCAGCATGTCAGGAGATATTAGCATAGATTTTGTCCAGTGAAGGAAAAGAGAGAGAATATAATCTTAGAAAGGAAGGTGTTAGGGTCTGATCCAAAGCCCCTGCAGAAGAAAATTTCCTTTGCTAGTGTAGGCTTTGGATCAAGCCCTAAGACTGTCCGGGAGCATCAGTACCATTGTCAAGAAGAGGCATGAAATGGAACAAGTGGCTTACCAGATTTTTCTTCCTCTCTGTTCAGCCTCCACAGCCTCTCTCCAGATCTTATCCTGTTGAACCTGGTCCTGCTGCGGCGCTGCCTGCTCGTCTGCCCAGGCCCGAGTAGGCAGTTGTGCAACGACAGCTCTTCTGGGTTGGGTGCTGCTGAGAGACACAGATGGAGCTGAGGATGGTTGCCCCACAGGTGTTGTTGCTGGTTGCCAAGACCTAACCAAGTTATTTCTCCTGAATCCAGAACCCTTTCCCAACTTGTCCATTTTGAGACTCCAGTATTGTTACGTATATTGACACCTGCAATTATTTGCACTTTCAAAGCTCTTTCTCTCCTAACATTTTCTTTAGCTGCTGATTTGGAGTGCTTTCAGAAAAGTAATGTGCATGCTAGCACTGACAGGCAGTGCTTGGCACTGTTTTACTTCCCTCATTTAATGCTCATTTCCTACTGCTTTATGTTGCTTTGTCGCTTTAACGCTGAAGGAGTTTTCATGGTAACAGCAATTTTGTAAGAAATGACTGTTCGTGAAAGCCATCGGATCTCCAGCTTTAACCATCAAACTCTCAGTTTAGGAGGCAATTACTGCTGCTTGGAGCTGAGACCACCCTCTATTAAAAATCCTCAGAACAATAAAGTCTGGTTTAGTAGTGAAGGGTGCTGTGGAGGTTGCTGCTGAGTAGATCAGGAGGACTTTTGTTGTGCTTATGTAGCAGAAGCAGTCTCCTGAAAGCTGCTGGTTTCCCTGGTGTGTTTACTGTCTCCATTGGAAACAAGTCCGACTTGTGAATATTCACCAGAAAGGGAGCAGACACCCGATTGGACAGCTGCTGGGGCCTTGAACTCTATGTGGGGCACCGCTTGTTTGTTTAAAATAAGGTATTTCAATCAATCTGTGCGTTGAAAGCTCTCTCTTTTCAGATTTAAAAAAAATAGCAGCCAGAGATCATCAAAAGTCCCTTTTAAGTACTTAGAAATTTCTGCAGAAGGTATTAAGCAACTATGAGAAGTAGTTTTTAAGTAACTTTAAAGGGTTATTAGTATACAAAGTGAGACTTTTCAAAACGGTGTCCAAAATGTCAGTGTTAGTCTTTACAGTCAGCCTGTCGGGCTTTTGTGGTATGAAGTCACTTCCACAAGTATTTGTGACCTTGCAGGAAAATTGAGTATTTTAAGTATAAATTTCCTCTGAAATTCTTGACTGACTTGTTTTTGAGTAGTGTGGATTAGCTCCAGATGAATTCTAGCCTCTTGCTTCATCTTCCTGGTAAATGAACTTTGAATCTACTTTTTTAGGGTTTTGTTGGCAAACTTACTTGCTTGCAGTATTGGGAAATACATACTGAATTTGGCAAATAATTTATTTTAAAATAGTTATAACTATACAACAATCTGAACATTTCATGTAGACATATTTGAGCAAGAAATACTTCTATATTTGGAAAAATTATTCTGACTTTGCAGAATAACATAACTTAAGTAGAGGTAAACACCTCAAGTCACATTGTTTGCTTTGGGTTTGAATGAAATGTTAGTAGACCGTTTGTTTGTTTGCTTGTTTTTCTGAGATAATTGAAACCTAAGCAGTGTTTTTCATCTCTCTCAGCCAAATAGCAAAAAAAGTCATGTATCCACACAGCATTATCATGAACTGAAGAAACGAACTGTTTGCCAGCCTGGCTGGATAGTTGTCTCTGTTCCTCTTGTGGAATCTACTTATCCTGCTGCATTCATTCCAGGGTCCTCTCCAAGTTGGAGCATGTGCAGCTGGTTGGAGAATGGGGTTTTGGCAGCATCTGACTGCTTTAAAAGGAAGCTGAGTCACATTTGGAAGACCCAGTGCTCCTGATCAGGTCAGGAAAGAATCATGATGGGAAGTCTGTTCCTGTGCATGGAACACTTTTTAATTCTTGTTTACAAAGTTCTTGTGTTATTTTAATTCTAATCTTTCCTTCAAGTCAATTTCTGCAAATTAAACATAATAATAAGTTATAAATGGTTATTGAGCTGAGTGCATAGCTTCCAAATGACTCCTTGTAGCCACTGAATAAACTGGATGGAAAGATTGCAAGCAGGTGTTTCAAGTCTATTCCATTGAGTGGTGTCTGCAAAGATGCAGGGCCATGAAGTACCTCTCAGAACACCTTACTGGAAGTGAAGTGATAGATTAAAGCCAAATCTGTTGGTCTGAGACCCCACAACCTCAGAAAAGAAAGAAGTCTTAAGTGTTTAGGACTTCTTTAAGCTTTAAAGAGAAGTAAGCTGTGGCTTATACATGCAGGTATTGGACACTTCAGTGTTCAGGCCATTTCTCTGGAAATAATAGATGGGAGTGGGATCGTGGCTGTTTAAATAAGTTGGGTTTTAAAAAATATTGTAATGATATGACTTTAAAATGTAGCTGCTGTTCCAAAAACAGATCACTAAGCTGATATTTTGAAAATTATCCCATTTTCTGTTGGGACCAGAAGTCATTAAGGGAGTGGTTATGCACCGTTAAAGCACATGAAGTGTTTTATGTGCAAGGATGAGTGCAAGGATGTCATTTCGGACGTTACTTTAGATTCCTTGCTGGATATACTAGTAGCCCATTTAGGCCTTTTACTAGATTAACAGCTCAGCAAAAACTGCTGCAGATACTGAACTGTTTCCCCTCATATTACCAGCTGCCAGTTTAGCATTTTATTTGTTCATTACAACAACTTGGGGCATATAAGCAGGGGCGCTCATTTGAATTGGTACGACTGATTTACTGTGCACTTCTTTTCATCCTGTGGTAGAATAGGTTGATGTTTATTGTGGCTTCATGCGAGGTTTCATGCCATATGCATCTATCTAAATTGATTATGGCATCTTTATTTTTTCTGTTTGGGGATGTGAAACTTGAAGAAGGTTATGAGTGTCACTGTAGGAGATGGTGCCTTTGCTTAGGATTTTGTTTTGGGATTAGTTTATCCGAGAAGCATGTTGGTGCCCACCATTCTGAGGAAGAACTTGACGGAGGTTAATCTTTTGTTGTTGCCAGACAAGTGATGATATGCACTACAAATTCATCTGTGAAAAATATGTGAGTTACTTCCCCCTGTCAAAGGAAAAAATGTCTAGAGAGGCTTTTTATGAAGGAAAAAGTTCTTGTGTTTAGACAAACCATTTTTATTTGACCACAAGAGGGTATTGCAGTATCAGTTATGCAAGACTTGAGCTAATGTTTGACTTTATATGCACTGCCTTATTTTTAAAAAACACATTTCTGGAAATTGATTATTAATATTAAGCAGTAGTTAAGAAAATTATGTTTTGTATGCCAGTATTTGATGTCCTGGTACAGAGGCAATTCCTGAGCTGTTTTTTCTACAAATGGTTTTGGTTTTCATATCAACAAGCTTCTTGAAGCTTGAGAAGTTCTCATTGATTTCACTGGAAGAGAGGGACTGAAGAGGCTTATTCCAAAACGCTGAAAAACGTAATGGAAATTGCTTGGTTAAATGTGAGAATACAACAGTTACAGAAGGGAAATAATAACAGGAGATGAATGTGTTGCTGCTTTGGTTGCAAGTGCATGTTGGTCCAGGATGGGGGCTGTCAAAGTCAGTGAGACTGATCTGATTTTCCCATGTGGTCCTACTTGCAGGAATAAGGTTGAAATCTTTTTTTAGCTCGTTTGTGTTTCCCAGATTTCCCCTTTACATCCAAGTCTTCTACAGTATACATCCAGTGTTGGTTTGCAGTTTTTTCCTAAGCCAATACTGTGTTGGGATACTTTGCTTCAAAAGTTATGTCTTCTAAACTTTAAGGACAGTGTTGCCGAATGTTCATGCTATGTTTTGTATAGTTCAGACCTTGGAAGAGGGAGCTAGAAGGATTTCTGGATTCTCACACTCCTAGATCTGCTGCTCAATGTAGGAGAAGACACATGGTATGCCTACCTGTCTCTCAACAAGCCCAGCTGTCAAAGCAGAAGGAACACAGCCATATCAAATTATCTGTGAAGAACAAATTTACAAGGGGTTTGATAGTGATTTGATGGACAGGAAGGCAATTTTCATATAAGAAAGTTTGTGTTTGTGAGAGTGAGATATTGCAGGGTTTTAAGGCACACACACACATCTAAAAACACAGGTGCAGTGTCTACGTCATGTTTGAACAAGAGGCAGGAGCAAGATCATCAGCTGGAGGAGAAGGAAGCTCTAGACACCAGCTTTTCAGAGCAGATCACCATTTGGAATATCTCTGCCATTTCACATACGGGATGGAGACTCCCATGTAAATCTTTTGGTATGAGCAGCGTCGCCTGCCTCTGAGTAGTGACATTTGTGTTGTCATCATCACCTGCCTCAAATGAAACAAGATCAGTCAAGTCAGTCAAAGACTGCAGGTTGGAATTGGTCATGGCAGCAGTTAGCAGGGCGGGGTGTTAGATGATTGGTGAGAGGACACTGAGCACCCAGCGGAGAAGTAACGGATGGCAGAGCATTGCTGCGGTGCTTTCTCACCGGCCCTGGATGTTAACCAGCAAGGGCCCTAGAAAGCCTGGAGGTGACAGATCCTGTCAAGCTGTGACTTGATCTGGCAGGAGCAGGGGGCCTTGAGTCACTGTATGCAGCCAAAATGGGAATGAATCCTGCAAACTGCCAGTTTGGAGTAAAACCCCTTCTAAACAAAGAAAACGTAGCCACTTTGTTAAAGGCCTCGTTCCTGAAGTTTTGCTGTATCTTTGGTACAAAAATATAAACTTCTTTCTTGTCATAATGGAGTTCTGCTGACAGAGCCTGGCAAGTTGAGCGTCTGTTGCGTCGGCAGCGCACAAATACCACTGAGGGAATGTCTGCTTCCAGTGACACGGTCTGACACTTCAAAATAAAATCAAAGCTGTAACGCAGACTGTAAGAAATCTGTTGTGATTTTTTTTTTGTCCCCTTCTTTTAATATAAATTCCAGTGTTCCAAAATATGTTAGCTACTGATATGCAGTTTGCTTTATTTGAAACAAAAATTATTTATTTGAAAAAAAATTATTTACTTGAATATTAAACAGCAGCTATTCCATATAATATGCAGGCTTGTTATATTACAGTCTTCTGCTTAAACCTGTCACCTGAGCAAGATGATGGGATTTCAGGGAGGGATCACTGAAGGGCTGGAGTGTGAGTAGAGATGTTTGGAAGTATCTGGTTTGAGGTGAAAGAACTATAAGAAGTGTTCCTCACTGGCTGAGTCTTATGAATGTTTTCAGTTGGTATTTCACATAATTTCGGTCTCAGAGGCTAGATCCTCTCAAGAAGTGCAATATTGCCTGGACAACCAAAGTTGTGTTTGTTCATCAGAGTTGTTCAAGTCACATCCTCACCACGGCAGGGAGCTCTGGTAACTGCATGGTGGAGCCTGGCTTTATTCTCTTCATCCTCGCTGTTTTCTTGCACAGTTCGTTAACAGATCTAAGAGAATTTCAGTGTATAAAGTGATTAAATACTTCTGAAAAGGCTGTGCTTCATACTGCTTAAGTACCTAAGGCACCAGTTTGACCTCTGAAGTCTGGCATAGCCCTGCTTTTCTACGCTCCTGCAGTATGCAGCTGTTAACAGTATGAGCTTACAGGTCAGCTTATAACAGCTGAGGAGAAGCTGCTTCACAAATACTAGAGATTCAGTTTTCTCCCTCTGCTACCTGGGGCACTGTAATACTTACAGAAGTGTTTTGTCCTGTGAATTACAGTATTCCAGGTGTATATCACTATGTATTTCAATGCTCAAGATGCTGTTCAGTTATTTTTTGGATTATTCTTTGTTTCTTAGCTATTTCCTCCAGCAGCTAAGAGTCCATTTGTTGATCTGCACTTTAGTACACTAAATGTTTCATCTGCCATCGCTCACCGTATTCAGAAAGGACAGTAACTTTCTGTTTTGATGTGAGATACCAAAAATTTTCTGCTGCAGGTTAGGCAAAGTTTTCAAATCAGGGTGCCGAATATTGGTTTTAAATTGCGCCTCTGGCTATTAAATGAAAGGGACCTGTTTTTTCAAACATTCTTGACCTTTGCAAGTTCTGTTGGCTGAGAATTGAGCTACTGCCTTTTCATTTTTTTCAAGGTAAGTGTCAGAGTCTAAAATTGGGAAGCCTTGTCTGAACATGTCAATCACAAGCTTTATCTGTTTTTCACCAAAGCTTTTAGCATCTTCACTGCAGCTTTCTATTAGCGTAGGTTTCCTTCCTAAATGTAGAAGCTAGTGTTAAATCACACTTCAGGCTGGTGTTTGGCCAACTCTGACTGTTGGGGATTAGAAGGAAGTTCTTCCTAAAGGCAGGATGCTCCTATAACTGGATGTAGGGGCTTTTGTGCATAGCGTTTCCTTTGATACACTACAACCTGGTGGCAAGTTACCTGAGATCATAGGAGAATTCGGGTTTGAAGGGACCTCAGGAGGTCTCCAGCCTGACCTGCTCCTCAGAGAAGAGTCAGCGCTGACACCAGACCAGCCGCTCAGGGCTTTGTGCCATCGGTCTTGAAAGTCTCCAAGGATGGAGACTGTACAACCTTTTTGGGCAATGCATGTCACTGTTTGGCTGTCCTCGTGATGAAGAAGTTTTGCCTTATATACAGTCAGAACCTCTCTTGTTTCAACTTGTGCCAATTCTATTTCATCCTCCTACTGGGTACCGCTGTAAGCAGCCTGGCTGTGTCTTTCCAATAACCTCCATGCAGGTACTGGGAGACTTCCCTTGGGTCTCCCCACAGCCTTCCCTGCTCCAGGCTGAGCAGGATTTGATTACTGGTTGCATTACCTGTGCTACACGGATTTGTCAGGTGTTTACCTAACTCGTTCCATTCTCAGTCCCTGCCTGATTTGACCACATAACACTCGTGCTGGATGAGACAGATGCCTCATGAGACCTAGAAAAGAAAGTAACAGAGTGTACTGGGAAAGCACAGTCCATTTTGCCATTCTTTTCTTGGATCACCTGCACTGCTCTGTGGTTCAGCTCGGCCTTATTCCTTCTACGGTTGTAGAGAGCTGCTTTGTTTTGCTATGGAGCTGGAAACTTTTGCTCCCTGAAGAAATGGACAGCCAGAACAACGTGAAATCTTCCTGCATGTGTTTGGGGCTTTGTATTTTTAGCTCAATTGTGCAAGAGTTTACATGTGAATACTCAAACAGTAAGACAAAAATGAAAGGATAACAGCTGCGGCCCAAGACCTTATGGCCAGAGCAGCCAAACAGACTTTGAACAACTTTCAGACTGGACTTTTATTGTACCAGATGCTTCATTAAAGATTCTGCTGTGGCTTAATGAAGAGAATGAGAGCCTGGCTCTTGGGATGGGCTATGTTCCAGTTTTCAGGACAGGTCCCAGTTTTTAGCAAACCTTTTCCTTAGGTTACTGCTTAAGTTTAGAAAGTTTTCAAAGCAGCAGACAGCTATGCAATTAAAGATGCAGTTGCAGAATTAGGATAAAATCCTACTTCCTTACAACTGACCACTTAATGAAAAAATGGCAAGACTTTGTCCTACTTTTTGTGTGAATTATGCACATAATCTACACACAAGCAGTATGATGATTATGTATCTCTCTTTAAAAATCTACCTTTGATCAAAGTGCTGACAGAAGTGCACCTGCCGCCTCTGCCATTTACACATCTTAAAAAACTTTTCAGCAAAACTGAGATTGCGGAGAATTGTTGACCTATTCAACCTGAAATATTCATCTTGAAATACAGTGAGATCTGTGAATCTTTGATGAATGAGAAGCAGGATTTCCAAAATGCTTCCAGGATTTGGAGTCCCAGGACAGAGAGCAGAGTAAAGCCAGCAGCCTAACAGCATGGAGAACACCATGTCAGGTGAGGTCTCCTACAGCTTCCAGCATTCCTGCTGCTGAAGAGCAGGAATCTCAAAGCTCTGCGATATTGGGCTACCCGCATCCTTGGTTTCTGGGCAGACTACTCAAGGCTTCCATATGTTTTTTAAAAGAGTGGAAAAGATAGCAACCAAGATAGGGATATTCAGATGTGCTTTTTCATTCTTGATGATCTGCTGCAGCATTCCAGGTCATTGGTAGTTTAAATCATGAAAAGAGCATGCTGCAAATCTTGGTTCTTGTCTGCTGTGCTTGCTAAGGATCCTTTAAATGTATTCTAAATTGTTTAAGATTGACTAACCTGTGCAAAATCAGTTGGGTCAGTTGAGTTAGTCACAGACAGAGGCATCTACAGCCATGTAGAAAGTCCTAGGATTCTTGAGAAATCCATGCAGGGCCAGCAGATCCATAGCAAACCTGCAGGAGACCCGTGTCTTTCTACGACAGCAGGACGGCAAGGCAGGAACATCTTTCTGTCAGATTGCACTGGGTGACTATGAGTGCCTCAATGTTCACATCTGACATACAGTTAAGAGTGTTTTTCGAGCAAGTCTCCCAATCATCTCTACTTACTGTATTTTGGGTTTTGCCACAGGGTGGTCTTGGGACACGCAGGCTGTGGGGACTGCTGGGTTGCTGCTGGGGAGGCTGAGCTGCACCTGCTCTCCAGCTGCTCGTGGGCTTTAGAATGATAGAATCATAGAACCATAGGGTTGGAAGAGACCTCAGGAGATCATCTAGTCCAACCCCCCTTCCAGAGCAGGTTGCACAGGAACGTGTCCAGGTGGGTTTTGAATGTCTCCAGAGACGGAGACTCCACCACCTCTCTGGGCAGCCTGTGCCAGGGCTCTGCCACCCTCAGGGTAAAGAAGTTCCTCCTCATATTTAGGTGGAACTTCTGATGCTCAAGTTTGTGCCCGTTACCTCTTGTCCTGTAGCTGGGCACCACTGGAAAGAGCCTGGCCCCATCCTCCTGACACCCACCCTTTAAGTATTTATAAGCATTGATAAGATCCCCCCTCAGTCGTCTTTTTTCCACACTGAAGAGACCCAAATCCCTCAGCCTTTCCCCATAAGAGAGCCGTTCCAGTCCCCTAATCATCTTGGTAGCCCTTTGCTGCACCCTCTTCAGCAGTTCCCTGTCCTTCTTGAACCGGGGAGCCCAGAACTGGACACAGTACTCCAGATGCGGCCTCCCCAGGGCAGAGCAGAGGGAGAGGATGACCTCCCTCCATCTGCTTGCCACACTCTTCTTGATGCACCCCAGGATACATTGGCCTTCTTGGCCACAAGGGCACATTGCTGGCTCATGGTCATCCTGTTGTCCACCAGGACTCCCAGGTCTCTTAGTGCTGAGGACGAGGAAAGAGCAGGCAGCCCCTGGCCCGCAGGGTGGATTAAACGTCCCTGTGAGTCCTTAACAACAGTCAGCTTCACTCCACAGCTCCACACTACCTGCTGTTGTAGGTATGTTCCCTACACCTCCATTACCTGTAAGGATGGTGGAGATACCCCTATGGTGTCCCACATGCAGATGTTGGAAATTAGATTTCTTAATATGAGAGAAAGGTTTAACTACACCTATGCTAAGAAAATATTGCCTGGCCCCGCTCGCTGGGTGGGATTTGGAAGCATTCCCCACCTTAGTGGAAGAACTTTATTATTAAGTGATTGCATTATATTGCATGATATTTTCTGTTACCGATCTGCTGTTTAAAAAGGGACTTACCCAGGAGTAAAGGGAGAAGCTGGGTGGGGGACTTTGTAAGAAAATAACTTGAATTTCCAGTCTTGTGTTAGAGGAAAGTATGTGTTTTTTCTCTATTTGAGATGGTTTATATTCCTAATTCCAGCCATTCTTCTTTCATAAGAGTTTTGTTTATATACTCGAACCTGACAATTGGAGGATTAGGGATGTGTTTGGACTGATTTTTGCAAGTCTGATTATGCAAACCACCTGTGCCATTAGCATAAAACAAAAAGCAGAAACTTTCTTATGCTTGTAGTTCCAGTAGGAGAGCGGTTCACAGGAGCTAGAAGTTTTGCTGGTGAATGAGAATATCCATTTTGGAAATAGCCTGCACTAGCTCCGTAGTTATAATGGTGCCATACCCTTGCAAAAGGCTAATTTAGGGATTTTGCAAGAAGCATCTTTGTGCTGTATCTGTTTGCTCTTTGCCTGTTCCCATTCCTCCAGGGCCTCATTAACTTGCCGTAATGTGAATATTCACCTGGGCTGCATACCTTAACTTGCACAAGCCTACAATTTTGCAAGAGGACTAGAAAACAGCAACAATGAAAGCAGACTTTTCAAACTGCTCCTTCTTTTTAAAGCTTTCCTCACAAAATACAGTTTAAAATACCATTTTTAACCTAAAAAAAAAAAAAAGTTCATCTTGCTTTTGTACATACCTTTGTTTATGGGGAGCGTTCCAATTCATTTCCTTCGAATAAGGACTCCTCAGTGCCATGATGTGTGACGGCTGCTTTACTTCGTATGTTCTGTTTTATGGACTCCACTATTGGTACTGTTGTTAGCTGGGAGAAGTAAATAGACTTTGAGCAAAAGATCACACCATAGCAACCCTCCGCTTCTGTTTACAGTTCAAATAAACGTCTGTGCCCTGCAAATTTATGTCCTGAGGAATTTTCTAAACCAGTACGCTAATTGGTTTAATAACAAAAGGATTAATGCAGATAAGCTGAAGACAAATTTACGTGCAATATGTAAATGGTGAATAATTTTATTTTTTACAAGCTGACAGTAAATAATATATCACAGCCACTCAGTAGGGAGAGGGTGTTTTTTGACTTATTTATCATATGAGAAAGTGCATGACAGTTCTGAGGGAGAGATTCATGAACGCACTCAGCAGAACGAGTTCTCCCATTAAAATCAATATTAAAACTCCCTTCTTTTATGGGAGCAATTCTTTGTGTGTTTTGAAAAACTGTGGGTTTATGACTTCCGTACTTTTTGGTTAAAGAAGTGACTTTTACTCAAGCAAAACTTCTGTTGACTGGGCTGAACATTTTGCTCAAAAATGCTGGTGGAATAAGCTATGTGCCTCTGAGAATCCTAGCTGCAGGGGGATTTTAGGCCTTTAAAGGATATGCCAGGAAAGGACATTTTTTCCTTTCTGCGACTGATACTAAGACACTGTTGCTAGCAGTGCTTTGGGTTGGGTGTTTTTTTAATATGCAAATTGGCAAGATTTTGTTCCAAAGGGTAATAATTCCTTAGAGAGGTCACCCATACATGTTGGTCCTTCAGCCTTTATAATTGGCCAGTGGTGCAGAAAACATGGTCGGGGAAGGGTCTGTCTGGGGTGGAGTCACCATTTTGGAGGGTGGTGTATCTGGTGGGGCACCCCTGGGTTTTGGCATGGAGAGTGGCTGGAGAAGCTGATTTGGAGGCAGGGCAGGGTTACGTACATGGTGATGTTCTTCTGATTTGGTTCCTGCTCGTGTCTGTGTGTGCTACAGGATATCTAAGTTTTAATTTAAATACAAATGGGGTATCTGGCCAGCTGGTGGCATAGCTTCTCATGGTATCACTGGACGAATGAAGCATGCGTAATCCCAACCAAAACTGGGCCAACCAACGGGTCCAGTGGTTGTGAGCTGGGTTCACTGTTCAAAAAATGGTTGCTTTAGCGCAAGAGGCTGTGTTGCAGTTCTGTTTGGTGCTCTTAAGCAACGTGCTAAAGGCAGCAATGTGCCATTGCACAGTCAGAATTTAAAAATACCATCTAAGTAGCAAATCTGACATTTATGATCCTCAAACGAACCCGACGAATTGTACCTTGTAGAATATTATTTTACCTTTTCTGTATTGGGGTGAAGAACTGAGGGTCAGGAACAACCCTGGAATTCATTCTGGACAGCATATAGAATGAAGGAACTATGTATATAAGAACCAGGGCCCACCAGGTATAGTGGCCACCACCCTATATCTGCACACCCAAATGAGCTCAGCAGAGTGGGGTCACTTTTTAGGCTGAGGGTGCCGGGCGCAGTGTATCTCTGTGTGGACTGGGGATACTGGCTGATACTGGAGAGGTGGGAAGACGATGGGGCAGAGCATGGGGCAATCCTTAGAGAGCCCTGGGGGAGCCATGGGGTGACGTAGGACATAGGTGGTGGGAGGCAGGTGTGGGGCTGTTGGGGTAGTATTGCAGCCGGGGTGGTACTGATGATTTTTTTTTTTTTTTTATTATAGAATCATAGAATGTTCATGGTTGGAAAGGACCTTTGAGATCATCGAGTCCAACCATACACACACAAAAAAAACCCCTACAATCTCTATCACTAGAACATGCCCTGAAGTGCCAAATCTCGACATTTCTTAAAATACCTGTAGGGATGGTGACTCAACCACCTCCCTGGGCAGGCTGCTCCAGTGCCTGACCACTCTTTCGGTAAAGTAATTCCTCCTAATATCGAATCTAAACCTCCCCTGCCGCAACTTCAGACCATTTCCTCTGGTCCTGTC
>VWZL01004836.1:34680-59018 GCA_013396915.1 Stercorarius parasiticus
TAGCCACTCTTCCCCAAGCCTGTAGCGTTGCTTGGGGTTGTTGTGATGGAAATGCAGGACCCGGCACTTGGCCTTATTAAACCTCATGCAGTTGGCCTTGGCCCATTGATCCAGCCTGTCCAGGTCCCTCTGGAGAGCCTTCCTACCCTCAAGCAGATCAACACTAATTTGGTGTCGTCTGCGAACTTTCTGAGGGTGCACTCAATCCCCTTATCCAAATCATTGATAAAGATATTAAACAAAACCGGCCCCAAAACTGAGCCCTGAGGGACCCCACTGGTGACCGGCCGCCAAGAGGATTCCACCCCATTAATCCCAACTCTCTGGGCACGGCCATCAAGCCAGTTTTTAACCCAGCCAAGAGTACACTTGTCTATGCCATGATTCGCCAGCTTCTGCAGGAGAATGCTGTGGGGGACGGTGTCAAAGGCCTTACCGAAGTCCAGATAGACAACATCCACAGCCTTCCCTGCGTCCAGAAGGCAGGGGATGTGGTGTGGGGCACCCATGGAGGGACTGTGCCTGTGGGCATGAGCACCGGGAACAGCCCCCATCAGCAGAGAGAGCCAAGGAACAGAGGTGGTTTTAATATGGAGTGTCTGGGAAACTGGGAAATCCTCTATGAGGGAGGGTGCCACCTCCCTGATAGAAATTATCTGACAAATACAATTGCTATAGAACATCAGTGGAAAATGACTCTTGAAATCCAAGGACAGCTGATCCCCACAGAGTGGGGGGATCAGAGCCTGCCTCAATACGCACAGATGCAGGTTTGTGCCTTCTCTCTCCCAACTCTTTTACATCACATAAAGATTACCTAGATTAGGGAAAAGTCAAGCTTTTTATATAGCACTCGCTGCTATAGAAACCACTAGCTCCGTAATAATGTGCCCTGCTATGGAGGCACAGCCGGCAGCAGCTCCAGACTAGGGGGTGCTGTAACCTGTGCTGTCCGTCTCCCAGATTTTCAACGAAAGCCCAGCTGCCTTCTGAACCGCTATGCGTCTTTCACTTTTGTGACATGCAGCTTTTTAACATTGGAAATAAAGATGTCAAACCTCAGGAGTTGTTTACGCTAAAACCAAAACCCATGGCTTTGTAAATAAAGGTTTATCTGCTATTTTAAGTCTGTTGCAGTGTGGGGGTGACATTAAGCCTCTGCTGGTTTGAATTATGGCTGTAACTTTCCCCAGGAAGTCGCTATCAGCCATCTCTCTGTCTCTCCAACAGGAAAGAAAAGACAGCATTAAGGGAAGTGATATATGGAAAGCATTGTGTCTGCTAAGCCATTCATGATAGTGTTAAGATAAAAAGTCTGTGAAGTGACTGTAACTCTGATGAATATTTCTGAAATCAGAGGAGGATGGAGCTGTCAGCTGTGAGGGGAAAAAAGCAATCTAGTATTGATCCTCAGTCAATAGAGCAATCCTGCTAATGCTTGTAATTCTGATTTCTGTCATGAGAAAACAAACAGAACAAGAAGAGAGGAAACACACATAGAACATCCCAAAGACATCTGAAGACATCTCTGCTAAAGGTAAAAGGAGATTGGATTAATGAATTGTATTAAAACAGTTGTCATGATTGCTTCTTTAGAGGTTGCAAGATCTCTAGATGAAGAAAAAGGGAGCTGCTTTATTAAAATCCAAATTCTGGATGTTGTAACTGAGGCAGTATCTCAAAAGCATTTACCTGAGAAATGGATCTGCAAATAAATACTCTGATGAGAACAGCCAACAATGGGAAAGATACAGTAGAAAATAAAGCTCTCTCATCAGTGACCAGGGTTAGCTTGTCTTAAGCACAGTCATGTGCTGTGTGTCCAGCATTTCCTCACTGAAAACAGATGTCCAGGGAACTCTGCTTTCTGCAAAGGAGAAGATGATGAAGACAGGCAACAGATATAGTGATTAAAAAGATTTGGTTGCTTCCATCACCAGTACTGCCTCCCATTTATGCTTTAGCCTCCCACCCTGCAAAGTGGACAAAGCAAGGTAGAGGCCAACCCTTTTGTTTTTCCTTTAAGTAATTTTTCCAATGGTTGCATTATGTTTAACACATGGAAAACGGCATCCCAGAGCATGGGCAGGGAACCTGTTGGCAGACAGTGTCAGCAAAATACTGTACGGACAGGCTTGTCAGAGCCTCCTCCTGTGATCCAGCCACTGCATTAACCCAGCCAGGGCCCGGCTGCTGCTGGCCTGAGGACTTCTCCAAGGAGACAGCCTTGCCCCAAACTTATGCCTGGGTCCTACCGAGAAACGCACACAGAAGCTTATTGCAGAGCACCAGTATTCGTTTGGCTCCCCGTGTTAAGTAATTATTGAACATCTTTTGGCATTGGTGGAAAAGAAGCCCAAAAGGTTTTTACAAATATGTGCTAGTATCCAAAGCTGTTAGTTGCTCCTCTTCCCATCATTTCCCATTCCACAGAGATGTGCTCACCTCCAGAGGATCTTTACCTTCTATAGAGGTAACGTTCCACTTAACAGCAAGTTTATCTTCATTTTGCTCTTATCTACTTATTTCTTCTTCAGATGTCCTAAACTAACATCCAGAGGTAGGTGGCTAAAGTTCAGCTCTTGTTGCTGTGCCATTGGCCTCAGCAAGAATTTGCAGTTGACTTCTATAGCCCTGAGCAATGGCACTTTCGTTGGGCTTGGCATGTTCTTTGACTCACACAGAGTCCTGTAAAGAGTTTAATAAATTAGGCTGCTTATTTCGCCTGAGACTTGTTTGCAGGTTTAGGACCTGAACTTATTTTGGATTCCAAAACAGTCATCTTGAAGGAACCCCAGTGTCCCACTGGCAGAGTACTGGGTGGGACGAGGGCAAGGCAGGGACTGTGTATGGGGGCTGGGGAGCTGCAGTGGAGGGGAAGGGTGAGAGCTTCGAATCCTGATCTCTACTTCTGCAAGTTAGAAGCTAATTCTGCAAGCTTTTGTACTGCTTTATTCAACTCCTCTCCTTTCAAGCACTAGGACAGGCTGTATGCCCTGCAGCCTTCCTGTTGGGAAGCAGGGATGAGCTGCTAAAGACAGGGAAAGAAATATCACAGCAAATGCTTCTCCAGGTACCCCTGGGTACCTTCGACAAGCCCGGGATGTTCTTGAATTGTGAGACCAGTGCAACTCAAAACACAGACAGGCAGACGCATGGGGTTGACACACTGTTGTGCACAAACTATTGGAAAGTGCCTCCTGAGAGCAAGATGCTGGCCCACCACCTCTTCTTTGAAATCAGTAGCCTACGGCCAGTGTTTTCAGAAGTAAAGATGCTCTAGAAGTATTGAAGTTCATCCTTGAGGAGGATGAGGATTCTGGCAAACTGCAAAACAAAGTCTCTAGAAAGACTGCATGGTTTACACACCCACTTCTTCTTAGTTTTGAATAATCTAGGATTATTGCTGCCAGACAAACTAAATTAGTCCTGTCATAAGCTCTCAAAGCCAGGCAATAGCAAAACCAACTCGAGGGGTTTTGTTTTCTTCTTTAATTTTTCAGGGCTTTGCAAGCTGTGGAAATGATGAAACATCTAAAACAGGGCAGGAAAAAAGATTGTATAGGATTATACTAAGTAAGCTTTCTGGTGGGAAGCATGCAATTATATATTATGTACTGTCAGCACATGGAGCGTGATGGGACTATAATTTTACCTATGTTATTTCCCCTGGTTGCCAGAGAAACCATAATAAGAAAAGTCAAAGTGCTCCTGTCCTTATTGATCTTTTTAACAAACTCTCACAAAGAGCATCAGATGTTATAATTATTTTCTCTTCACTGAGTTGATGTCTGATGTCACACATACCACTGTCAAAATCAGCTGGTTTACCGGTGCAGAAATCTAGATATAAAACTACTATATTAAAAAAGCTACGCTGAAGGAAATAGAACAAGCACATCAATGCCTTCTTTGCCAAAGTCTTTAATAGTAAGACCAGTTGTTCTCTGGGTACCCAGCCCCCTGAGCTGGAAGGCAGGGACAGGGAGCAGAATGAAGCCCTTGTAATCCAAGGGGAAATGGTTAGTGACCTGCTACACCACTTAGACATACACAAGTCTATGGGGCCGGATGGGATCCACCCGAGGGTACGGAAGGAGTTGGCAGAAGTGCTCACTGAGCCACTTTCCATCATTTATCAGCAGTCCTGGTAAACCGGGGAGGTCTCAGTTGACTGGAGGTTAGCAAATGTGACACCCATCCACAAGAAGGGCCTGAAGGAGGATCCAGGGAACTCCAGGCTTGTCAGTCTGACCTTGGTGCTGGGGAAGGTTATGGAGCAGATCAACTTGAGTGCCATCACATGCCCATGTACAGGACAACCAGGTGATTAGGCCCAGTCAGCTTGGGTATATGAAAGGCAGGTCCTGCTTGACTAGCCTGGTCTCCTTCTGTGACAAAGTGACTCACTTAGTGGATGAGGGAATGGCTGTGGATTTTGTTTACCTAGACTTTAGTAAGGCCTTTGATATGGTTTCCCACAGCATTCTCCTGGAGAAGCTGGCTGCTTGTGGCTTGGACAGGCGTACTCTTCACTGGGTAAAAAACTGGCTGGATGGCTGCACCCAAAGAGTTGTGGTGAATGGAGTTCAATCCAGTTGGTGGCCAGTCACAACTGGTGTTCTCCAGGGCTCAGTGCTGGGGCTGGTTCTGTTTAATATCTTTGTCAGTGATCTGGACAAGGGGATCGAGTGCACCCTCAGTAAGCTTGCACATGACTCCAAGCTGGGTGGAAATGTTGATCTGCTTGAGGGTAGGATGGCTTTACAGAGGGATCTGGACAGGCTGGATCGATGGGCTGAGGCCAATGGTATGAGGTTCAACAAGGCCAAGTACCAGGTCCTGCATTTCGGTCACAAGAACCCCATGCAGCACTACAGGCTTGGGGAAGAGTGGCTGGAGAGCTGCCCAGTGGAAAAGGACCTGGGGGTGTTGGTCAACAGCCGTCTAAATATGAGCCAGCAGTGTGCCCAGGTGGCCAAGAAGGCCAACAGCATCCTGGCTTGTATCAGAAGTCATGTGTCCAGCAAGACTAGGGAAGTGATTTTCCCCCTGTAGTTGGCACCGGTGAGGCCCCACCTTAAATACAGTGTCCAGTTTTGGGCCCCTCACCACAAAAAAGACCTTGAGGTGCTGGAGCGTGTCCAGAGAAGGGCACTGAAGCTGGTGAGGGGTCTTGAGCACAAATCCTATGAGGAGCGGCTGAGGGAGCTGGGGTTGTTCAGCCTGGAGAAAAGGAGGCTGAGGGGAGACCTTATTGCTCTCTACAACTACCTGAAAGGAGGCTGTAGAGAGGTGGGGATCGGTCTCTTCTCCCAAGTAACAGGCAATAGGACAAGAGGAAATGACCTCAAGTTGCACCAGGGGAGGTTTGGATTGGATATTAGGAAAAATGTTTACACTGAAAGGTTTATTAAGCATTGGAAGAGGCTGCCCAGGGAAGTGATTGAGTCCCCATCCCTGGAGGTATTTAAAAGATGTGTAGATGTGGTGTTGAGGGACATGGTTTAGTGGTGGACTTGGCAGTGTTAGGTTAACAGTTGGACTCAATGATCTTAAAGGTCTTTTCAAACGTAAACAATTTTATGATTCTGTGAAATAAAAGTAGCCATACATACAAATGCTCTCCTTTGCCTTTTCTTTGAAAGCCTTATTGATGCAGATAGAAATGAAAAAAAAGGGTTGGCAAGTCCAGTAAAATTAGTTCTGTCAATATTAAGGTGAGATGATCATGAATGTCTTGCTGGTGGCTGGTGGCATGCACGCTGCAAGAAGCTGTGTTCGGGGAAGAGCAGGAACTCTTTGGAGACCTTTGTTTCTAATCACAGGCTGGAGCAGGCTTGCTTGGCAGCCTTGGGAAATAAGACGGAGGTCTCTCTCGGATGGACTTTAGGAGACACAGGACAGGAAGGAGAGTGGCAGCGACCTGCTGGAGGACAAATAGCTCTGGGGCAGCATTAGCAGGAGGAGAGGGGGAAGCCAGAAGGACTCTTCATCCCCTCTCCCTGTGAAACCAGGGGCTGAGCAGGTGGCTGAAGGCTTCCTCCTCCTTCTCTTCCTCCTCCTCTTCCTCCTTCTTCCTGTCAGAGCCCCACAGGGAGAGGGATCTTTGGGGGTCTGTGGAGGAGCAGGGTAATGGGGGAAAGCTGTCCATCTGGCAGATGTTGGAGTTAGAATTTTAATATGATTTCTTTTTTTCCCCTGTTCCTTTTCTGTCCTTTGAGAAGGGGTGCTCCGGCCCTGAAGCAGCAGTATTTTCATGATCAATGCAATTATATTTTTTCATCCAGAAAACTAAGGGTATGGATAAACAGGGGGTGATGGGTAAAATGAACCTAGAATGGCTGCAAAAGTGTCCTATGCTATTTCTGCAGCCTCTCATAGCAGCGTCCTGTGGCCCCGCACCTAAGAACCTCTGCTGAGTTGTAGATACAGAGAAAAGACGCTTCTTTTTGAGTCTTACTATTATTGTATAAATAAGAGCCCAGGAAGGCCAGAGAGAAGGAGTTTATTCTGTAGGGGAAAATGAGAAAAATTTCAGGTTTGGGCATTAGTTGTGGGACTAGAGAGCTTTTTGGTCTTTTGGAGCATGCAGGCCATGGGTATTCCCTCCCTCACGTTCTTGTGTTTGAGTCCGAAGTCTCTGTGTCCCATTTGCCCCCAGATGATGGGCAATCACAGTCTCCCTGGGGAAACAGGGCTGTCATGGGAGGCTGGGAGTGGGAAGCCAGGAGAACTGGCCTGTGCATGGTGCTGACAAGCATATCATACCGCTGGCTTGTCTGCAACTTTTGTTGGGAGTTGCAAGACAAAAATGCCAGTTCAAATTTATTGAGGGTGGTGAGTGCAAAGCAAGTTCAGGCACTTGGTAGCCTCTAATGAAAGCTGTGAGGTGGACACGCAAGCAGAAATGTTAAAGTTGGATTTGTGTGCACATGATTTCTACCTTTTCCTAAAGCTAATGGAAAATGCAGGTTTTTTCCCTCATTTTTTGAAGAATTTGCTGAAGTAAGTTTAATAGTACGTGAAGAAGACATGACAACACCTCCCTGCCTGATTGGCAGCCCGCAGCTAACTTGTAATGAGCTTTTCTTAATAACATTGCAATTATTCTCCTTCCTACTGAGGGTGAGCGCAAGATATAACTTAAGTAAAATTATTACAGCCCTATTTTTAAATGTCCCTGTGCAGAGTAACAGTTGGGGTGTCGAGTGGCTGGGGTGTTTGGAAATTATGTCTGACAGCCCCAGGAAAGTGTGAGAGCGCGCTATCCTCTTGAAGCCTGTGAACAGCCATCCCGGTAACAGGTATATCAACAGCCCAGGTTTGTATCCAAGAGAGCCTGTGGGTCTCTTGTCTTGATTGAGATTTGATGAAAGTGAAAAGAATCCATTTTTAAGTAGGTGTTTGGAAGAACGGAAAACATTTTTCTTACTGTATCATATAATTAGCAGAAGAAATGAGGTGGTCCCCACTGGCCAACCTCCCTGCTGTAAATCCTCTCTGAATAAAATTTCATCAGATCTTCAGAAACAGCTTGAGAAATCTTTCACTGATGAAGGAAAGTCCCTAAAGGTAGCCAAATGGTTTTCACATTACCACAGTGGCTGCTAGTCCTGAGACCTGCTTAGGGTGGTGCGAGAGGTTTTCAAATTATTTCAGCCTCTCCTCCTCCCATGCTGCTTTAAGTCCCTTCATGGGGCATTGGTACCTACCGTTGGGCATGCAAGGGAGGGTGGAATTTGGCCCTTGTGGCCAAAAAGGCCAATGCATCCTGGGGTGCATCAAGAAGAGTGTGGCAAGCAGATGGAGGGAGGTCATCCTCCCCCTCTACTCTGCCCTGGGGAGGCCGCATCTGGAGTACTGTGTCCAGTTCTGGGCTCCCCGGTTCAAGAAGGACAGGGAACTGCTGGAGAGGGTGCAGCAAAGGGCTACCAAGATGATTAGGGGACTGGAACGCCTCTCTTATGAAGAAAGGCTGAGGGATTCGGGTCTTTTTAGGCTGGAAAAAGACTCCCATTCTCCTGACACCCGGCCCTTTTCAGTGGCGCCCAGCGACAGGACAAGAGGTAACAGGCACAAACTTGAGCATTGGAAGTTCCACCTAAACATGAGGAGGAACTTCTTTACCCTGAGGGTGGCAGAGCCCTGGCACAGGCTGCCCAGAGAGGTGGTGGAGTCTCCGTCTCTGGAGACATTCAAAACCCGCCTGGACGCGTTCCTGTGCAACCTGCTCTGGGTGACCCTGCTTTGAAAGGGGGCTGGACTAGATGATCTCCAGAGGTCCCTTCCAACCCCTATCATTCTGTGATTCTGTGAATTACACCCTTACTGCAAACGGACTTCTGCATCACGTAACGCATCGAGCAAATCATGAGGCTGTGGTCAGTGGCTGGTTGAAATTGGATCTGAAATTATTGCAAGAGGTATCATTAGGGGCAGTTATTACGGTATATAGAATATTCTCCGCATATACCATTTTCCCATTATTTTCTGTTTGCTGTGCAAAGTGTCTCTTTGTTGAAACATACCATCTAATCAAGGAACAGTGCTGTTTGTTATGGCCGTACTGTGTATTTTGCCTGGAACTGGTAACAGCGACATAATTGTGTGACTGACACAGCAAGCCAAGTGGCCGGCCATTTATCATTGCATTTCTGTGTGCTTTTATGTTGGTGCTCAATTTGTAGCTTAGTTATGAATTTACATAAACCTGATCATTTTAATGAAAACTTGATTCAAACAACCACCCCAGCATTTTGTACTATTTTTGTTTTCTTTCCTTGTTTCCTTGCACATAATGTTGGCCCTATTTTATGTTCAGACAAGTAGTGAAATTAAAGTTCTTTACAATTTCAATATAATAAATCTCTCTCTGCTTGACAAAACATTAGGGATTTTTTTAAAATGTCATTTACTCAGTATGTGTAATTGAACACGTACATGTTCTATGAATACATCTGGACACATGCATTATGCATGAATGCTCCCATATTACACAAAAAAAAATGTTGAAACAAGCCAGGTTTTGACCAAAATCTAAGGAGATTCCAGGATCAAAGCAGCCTTTATTCCCATTCCCCTTTGGGTATATGAGCATCCCGGAATTTTTTGCCTGCCTACGGTTTCTGTTGTAGGTTTGGGCTCCCATTGTGAAGATGCTCCCTGAGCATCAGGGGTACCCTCCAGGCAGACCCCACCAGCTAGTTCAGGTGCAAGAAGAAGATCACAGATGTGTTGCCGGGCTGCAAAGCTCTGCCAAAGGGGCAGTGTCTTGTCCCCCAGGTTGAAAACTGCTCTGAGAAGCCCTCTTCCTTGTAGGTGGGACAGCTCTTCGGCTATTCCTGTTCTGCAAGGTGATGAGTTATGCTGGGCAGACACACTTGTAGCTCAGGACTGCATGTATGTGCCTCTGGAAGACACCCTTATCCCTGGTGTTTAAAAATTTTAAGAGTCTATTATTCAGGTCATACATTCTAATACAAATACAAATAAAAGTAATCATATAAATACTGGTAAGCAGCTTCCTTTCTCGGCACTGAGCCAGGTAAATGAGTCTTCTTTAATTTTGTGGTATCAGAACTGACTCAAACCAGACCTCCTGTACTTAGGAAGAAATGCCCTGCATACACAGTGGAGTTTAAGCACTTTCCTTATTAGAAAGTCATGCCCTGTTCTCTTGAAGTCAGTAGCAGAATTCCCATGATCAGAAAAAAAACAAAACAAATCCCTAACCAGACAATGGAAAAGAAAAGCATGCTTGAGTTGTGGATACAATCAAGCCTTAAATGTGCCACACTGTTTTCGAGATGCAATCTGAGAGCGATCCTGGGCTCCTTGTCCATGGAGCGCCCGCCGAAGGCACATGGAGCTTGGCTGGGTGGGAGGGTTGGTGCCACGTGTCTCCCAGCAGGTCCGTTGGGTTGCTGTCATCAGTAGGAAAGTGTTACTAGCTCATTTCGGGCAGTGTTTTGACAAGATGCTGCATGTGCAATCTCACCGAAGGGCTAAAAACAGCAGTGTGCTCTCAGCACAGACAGGCTCCTCGTAGAGGTTTGCTGCCAAGCTCCCGAGTCTCTCGCTGCTTAGGGGTGGAGAGGCATTTTTTGATTCTAAGTTTTGTAACTTGGCTGCGTACTTTCCAGCTGCTGGTATAAAGCGGTCCCTGAACACATGCTGCCAAATTTCAAGTTTCTGCTGGAAAATGTTGTAAAAAAACCAAACCAAAGAGCAAATAATAAAAAATATTATGCTCTTCCCTAAATAAATTTTCAGAAATTGCTGAGCTGTTTTGGAAGAAAGATAAAAAGAATCGGTCTGAGGTAGAGATCTGACAGGGAGATTTTCAGGCATAATGATTAAAGTTTATAATCACAGAATTTATAATCACAGAAATTTATAATCACGATATTTATAATCACAGGAAACCTGGTGTTTACAACAGGAAGGTCTAGACATCCTGACCCCAGGCAGTACAGCCAGTCCCCCTGCAATGAGTTACCAGCCTCTGCCTAAAGAATTTGTGAAAATTGCTTTCAGGTGCGCTTGCCCTTGCACAGAGCTATGCAAGTGCTGATCACCTGCTTGGAAAAACATAATTTCATGATTATTAGCAGTTTGTGCCCTTGCTATTTTTCAGTTGGTGGCTAACGGCCCCTGGGGAGGTCTGTCCGTGGCTCGGTGCTGTGTCCGGGTACCAGCAGCCAGCAGAGGGGAGCCGACAGCAGCGCATCCATCTCCGCCCGGTGCAAGAAAGCACAAGCTGCAGAGGAATGAATGAATGAGCGGATGTCTGCCTTCGCATTTTCAGCTGCTCTGATTTTCAGTTTCCTACTGTGTTGTGGAGGTGCTGGAAGTGGGCTTTCTAGTGAATTAGGAAATTTAAAAGTGATGTGTTGATGACATAAATATACATGAATTCCCAAAATACTGAACAGTACACGTTCCTGCCCTGAACACTTTATATTAGAAAACACATGACACGAAATTGTCTCAGAGCCTCTAATAATAAATCTGCCTTGTCTTTAATAAAACAGCAGATTAATGAACCAACATTACAGGCAAGATCTTCTGAGAGAGCTGCATGTCTGATAATCACATCCCTGCCAATTTTATTCTACTGGAATATTTCAAGTGTCCCTTTTCGTCACAACCCATAAAGAGCCAGACATAAATGGACTGGAAAATATCATTTAGTGGGCTGTTCCTGTCCCTCACTTATGTGGTGATTCTTGCCGCCTCTTCAGTTGGTTGAGGGAGTTTCTGATTTGTTTTGCCGACAGACGGAGCCTGCCCAGAGCCTGCAATCTCCTGCTGGATTTAAGGGGTAGCAGAAGGGCCCTGCTCTGCTCACAAACCACACTCCTTTTCCCAGCGGGAGCCAAGGGCAGGGGGGCAGCGGCAGGAAAAGCTCCAGCAGTATGGGCGGGATCGATGGAGAGAAGAGCACTGATTAGGGGTGAAGAGGGTGCAGGGTCAGTGGTTGCTTTGCAGCATCAAAGGAGAAAGGGAGGATGCACCTTCCGTGGTGGCACTTTCACAAAAGCACTTATTAAGGTGAGAGGTGATGAGGGAGAAGGGAGTAACACTTAGAAATATTGGTGAGAGCGGCTTTTGGAGTGGACGGCAGCTGAAGGTGGAGAATATGGATTAGTGAGGTTAAGAGAGTGGAAGGCTGAAAAGAGGCAGATCAAAAAGTGAGAGGGAGGAGGATGAAGGATGACTGTGAAAGAGGAGAAAGCACCAACCGGTGTGGGTTTCTGGTGCTGCCCGATGCTCTCACTGTTCCTCTGGCTGACTTTTATAAAATGATGGTGGCTTGACTTTATGTGGTCACAGGATTATTCAGGTTGGAAGGGGCCTCACAAGATCATCTGATCTTTAGCATCATCTTTGCTTTCATCTCTCTGCCTTGTCTGATTAAGGCTTTTCTGTCTCTTATATGTAGTATTACCACAATGTTTTTGTGTGGGTATAACTGATATATTACAAATAATAAGAAAAAAACCTGTTACCCAGAGAGCTCAGGCTTGTAGATGCACGAGATCTTAGCACCTATGCAAGGGAAAAAGAAAGATGAAGACAAGAAAAGAGGAAGTGTAACATTTCTTCTGACTTAAATGTGGTTGCATCCATGTTTGTGTTGCCTAAATCCCCACTGTAGCAGCAAACTTCTGTGTTACCTAGTTGAAATGTACTTCCTTGTTCTGTACAAACTTCATCAGAGGTGTAATGCAAATGAGAGGTGAAGTGCTAGACACGTATCTTTACGGCATGGATGAGCTTTGCAACACAGCCTCTGCTCAGACCCAGAAAAATGTGATTCCTGGAACGTAGCGCTCGCTTTATGAGAGCGAGCATGCAGGTTCCCTAAATTACCCGTCAGCTCCAGGAGGGCTGTGTTCTCTTTGTGTTTTGTATTATTATTGTCACTATTGTCATTATTATTTTCAGACTTGCCCTTGCTTTCTGAGATTTGATAGGATACTCCTACCAAACACCACAATCATTGTTTTGAAACCATGCTGCGCTGCTCTAGTCAGCAGGACTGATGGGCTTTGAAGAAACCAGCTGTGCCTAGAAGGTGGAAAAACTGGAAGGAGGACGAAAGTATTTCAGAAGGAATAGGGTGTGCATCATCCTAAAATACCAGGGTCATCAATACCAAGAGTAAGATGAAGCTGTGATTCTCCTCTCAGCTGGGGTGGGGGCAGCAGGGTTGACTGCCCAGCCTTTCCCTTTTCCCTCGCCAGCCCCATGGGGAGTTTGGCAGGACTTCTCTCCCCAGGAGCCAGAGTTTCAGATAACTTTGCTGAAGGACTAAGCAGGCTGAAGCCCTTGCAGGGCTGCTGGGGTTGTCTCGGCACCACAGCCGCTCAAATCAAGGACGGGAGACGAAGCATCAACTAACCAGCTTCTGGTTGCCTGAATTGCTGCACGTTTTGACCTCGTCAGTGGAGGTTCATGATTGCTGTTGGAGAGGCTTTCTTGCTGCAAAGAAGTGTTTCTAACTCTTCTTTTATTCAGGGGAATCATGCTCTGGAAAGACAAAGTATACATGCTGAATGGGGAAGAAGAAAGTTCTTTTGCGTTCTGCCACTTTTTATTAAATTCTCTCTTTCTCCTCAAAGTGAGCTCTCTTTAAGGGTGTCTGGGAACCAGACAGATACACACACACACACATATATAGACATAGTGCCAGGGCTCATACCCATCATTCCTTCTGGAAAGTAATTTTAGCTCCCCTCTCCATCCACTGCAGATGATTTTTAAAGGGCAAATATCATTTGCTCAAGGCAGGTTAAAAAGCCTGTCTCTGTGGGTTGACTAAGCCTTTCAAGTACCTTCTGTGAGCCACAATTAATGAAGCACAAAAGAATAATCATCTGGCTGTTTAGAGAAAATGAAATTATAGGCTGTTATGAGCCAAAGCGCTGTCGTTTTCCCGATGTCTCCTTCCACTTGATCCAAAAAGAAAATTCTTAACAGAAAAAAAAGCTTGCACTTGAATGTTTAGCTGCTACGAGTGGTAAAGTCTGGATGCAATATGCATACAATTTTTGATATTAGAAATATACTTTCCTTTATGACTCCTTTTCCTGTTTTATCTGCGAAGTGAAGTGGGGATGATGTCAGCAGTAAGTCAAATTTTAAGTTGTGAACCCTCATCTCTGAGGATTATTAAAATTTGGGAAGATGGGTTCATCCACCCTGAACAGGAATGCCTGGCCTGAGCCAGGAAACACTGGATATATTAGAAAAAAACATAATCTTAAGGCCTTCTGCGTGATTTTCAAGACCTAGCTGTGAATGAGCCTCTGGTTGCATTTCTAAGCCCTCTCTGGGCTGCTCTTCATGGCTCAGAGATATTTCTGCAAGATGCTTCATTATCCACAGGGCAGGCGGGTGGCTGAGCAATGGCTGAGCAACTGTGCTACTGTAAAACAGAAAAAAAGGCAATAAACTGGGTTTCCTGTAAAACAAAGACCCTTCAAATGTAGAAAGATGCTGTTCATGTGAGCACTCAGTGCTCACAGACCTCGTGTGAGAGCCAGGCTCCAACTGAGGGGCAGAGCGTGCCACTGCACAGCTATAACCTCAATTATATTATATCAACTGGATCATGATAACGGGAGTGAATGAGGATTTTTGTTCAGTGCAGATTCGTAGCCATACAAACAAAATATTTTTTTTTTAATCTTCCATCAGCATTCCCTAAATTTCTACCTCCATCCTTTGAATTTCATAGACATATTCCTTACGGGCAGCAGAAGTGGAGCCTGGCCTTTGCTGAGAAGCAACACGGGTACCTTCTGCCTCGACCTTGAGTCTCCAGTGTGATACAGCCATCGGTTTACAGAGGTGTACCGAGATTTCTCTCCAGTTCTCCTTCATAGCTGACCCTGTTCTGCGTCAGTATTGTTGTAAAACTGTATCTCTAGAGACAGTCTTTTCCATGAAAGAGAAAAACTTACTTTCTCATGCTCTGCACATCTTCACGTGCGGCTTTTTTGCATTGTAGCTGTAATAAACTCTCAGAGGAATATCCCTGGCAGTTTGGCCACATCTCAGCTGCCAGCCATCGAACAACAATCTTGGATGTTATTCTAGCATCTGGGATGACTCATTACTGCTGGAATATTTGAAATTCTCCCAGTCCCATCACTCTGGACCAGGCTATACAGGAATGAGTTACATTTCCCAGAATATCAACATCAGGTTAAAAGACAACTGTTTATTGATTCTGTGTCTTGACTTGACACTGGGAGTTCAAATATTTACAGACTTCCACCTTGTAAGACTCTTTTCATTATGGAAAGTAAGTCAGTCATGCAATTTAAAGTAAGTGCAAATTAATGAGATGAAGAGCTCAGAGTGTTTCTCCAAATTAAAGAAGCACTAAAATTTTATTAGGCACGTGGGTGCAGTTAAAGTTATCAAACCAACACAATTTTGATTCAACTTGGTATACCTTTATTATCCATCCACAGACTACGGAGCACTCCATTCTGCAATGGGACTAGTTCCATTTTACCCGAGTTACAATTCCTCTTGCGTATCTTTTATGGAGTCACCTCTGAAAAACCTGCAGGGGATTACACAAATTTAGTGACGCTTGATTGGAAATCCAGGGGTCTCAGCACATGGTTGCATTTTGGAGCTACCAGGTGAACCAGAGATTAAATTAATGTGAATCCTTCGGCTGCGTAGGTGATTTGGTTACCTATAGAATTTTTTCTTGCATCACGTCAAGCCTCATTTTTCATTTTGAATATAGTGTGTTTTGTGAGTCCATGAAGCCTTTATCTGACTTCTACTCTGCTTCAGCGCTCGCTTTATAAGTTTCTATAAGTTTCTAACTGTGATAGTCTCTCTAAATGGAATTGTAAGTAATTTGCTGAGCAATAGGTGAATTAAGCTAGTTTTTAACTAAGTCCCTATGTATAAAACCAGAATGTATCTTTACTAATGTGTTCTACACATCGGGAAGAGTGTGGATGGACTCACTTTGCAATGATAGGACATTCCCAACCTCATGCCACTGGCCACCATCCTACACAGAAATCTCCCGAAGCAGTTTTCTCTTACCATTGTGAGTTCTGCTATGTGGGAAACTCTCGAAACCTGCAGAAATAGAGGAGAGTTTTGCTAAAAATACTTGTCTTCTAATCAAACTCCCAAATGCTCCCAGTGGCAACAGCAGCAGTTGGATAGAAGTCCCAGGTGCTGTTTCCTTTGTTTGTCATGATTCAGCCTCACACAATTTGAGATCTTGCCACAGCACCTTAATCACTTGAGTTTCCAAGGAGCGGTATGTCAAAATTCAGCCTTCAAATCCCCACTTTATTGCTAGTTGTGGAATAGGCAGACAAAATATAAGCCCAAAAGAAAATCATGGAAACAAATCATATGACCCCACAGCTGATGAGCAGAGATCTTCCTTCCTGAAGTTCAGCATGTGGAGAGGTGCAATACAAATTTTATTGCTTATCTTGTTTATTTTGCAGTCTTGAGAGTAATTAGAAAGGGTGATGGGACAGAAGGAAGGTTTCTTTCAGAATTTTAATTTCAGCTGTCAGTTGGTGATTTGCTTTTCCATTTTCTTGTGGTTTCTCAGTTTATTTTTCATGGATGATTCAGTGCGGGTGGAAGAGTAGCACTTCCAAACAAAACTCAGTGTGTCCTGGCCAGTGTTGGTGTACAAGTAGATCAATTTACTTGGGTGTGCTCATCCTCTGGTTGACAGCTTGCTCAGAGGGGCAGCTCGGCAGCACCCTGGCTCTGATGGCTCTGTGGAGTAACCCCTCTGGTTAAACATCTCCATGTGCAGGGGGTGCCTGTGCCCAGTGCACAATGATCCCTGACCACACCGGGCTTATTACGGGCATAGAATCATAGAATGTGTTGGGTTGGAAGGGACCTTTAAAGATCATCTAGTCCAACCCCCCTGCAGTAAACAGGGCCATCTTCAACTAGATCAGGTTGCTCAGAGCCTCATCAAGCCTGGCCTTGAATGTCTCCAGGGATGGGGCCTCCACCACCTCTCTGGGCAACCTGTGCCAGTGTCTCACCACCCTCATTGTAAAGAACTTCATCCTAATGTCTAATCTAAACCTACCCTGCTCTAGTTTAAAGCCATTGCCCCTCGTCCTATCGCTACATGCCCTTGCAAAAAGCCCCTTCCTAGCTTTCTTGCAGGCCCCATCCTGCACCTATGAGGTGACTGCGGCATTTCTGGGCACTGCTGGAATTGGTACAGCTGCGTCATTTCAGCTGCACCCTCCACCCTTTCCTTTATCTCAGATCTTTCCCTGCATCTTTCCCTGCTAGACTAATGAGGCCTTTAGCGTCTGCGACTTCTTCCCCGGGGAACTCCTTAAATACTGTAATCAAGACAGCAATCTGAGAGGAGGATCAGGCTGATTCTAAGTGTTTCTCCTGTTATTTTTCTCCTGTTATCCTTTATATTGCATTGCCCAGAAAAGGGAATTGGGATAGTAACAGTTCACAGCCTACCAGAAACGTGCTCCAACAGGTTTGGACACCCAGAAACATCCACAAAATGTTCCTGACTCCCGTTATTTTTTTGTATTTTGTGACCCACTGAATACCAAATCTAAATGTGAAATACAACAATAACGCAGAAACCTTTAAAAAAAAGATTCTGTGTGCCCTTAACATGCAATTAACAATAATAAATTATTCTGTAAAGCATTTGGATCATTCAGGGTGGTTTCTAACACATTTCTTTAGCACTACAGGGGCTTATATTAATATCAACATCCTCAGTGTCAGGCCAATCTAACCTCACAAATAATCTAATCTTTCTCATTTCCTAAATATCAAAAAACTCCTCTGACCTTCCAGATTCATTCCAATATGACAAATTAACACATCTCAGTACTTTTTCTTTTGCTGAGTTAACAAGTAATGAGGTTTGGTTTTGTGGCAAAGGCAAATCACTCTTCATTCCACTGTGATAATTAATAGTGTCCTCCACCAGAACGGGCTCACAGGAGACCTGTCACTTTCTATGACTAGTACAAATATGATCAACATTAGAGAGTACATTCCTGTTTAATTTTCTTAATAATGAACACCAGTTCTTTTACTGTGACTGCTGAAGCTGAATGGATGCTTTTTAAAACAATAATTGATATGTACAGTACTATTCATTGGCATCTTTTAAATGCTTATTCTTAAACATTGAATAGCTGGTGATACTTTAAATTCTGCCTTGGACCTTTAGATAAAATGTTACTGTCTTTAGGAAAGCCTGAAGAAGCATGTTATAAAGAAGCTGCAGAAAGTCAAATTTTAGTTGAACTATTTAATAGGTAGTTTGGGATTTCACTGGTGTAGCTTCACCGGGGTCCCGTGGAATCAGGCTTGCTTTGCAGTGGCCATCATAATTTACTGGACAGAGAGAACAGTTGCAATATGGTTTATCATGTTTCAAATAATGTGGTGACTGTTAAAATCTGACACTATCGCTTTAAACCTGAAGCATATTCTGGAAGACCTCAAATCCTGGAGACCTTCCTACATGCACAGCATGGCATGTAACTGCCCGCCTGGCATGGTCTCTCTGGAAGGAAGAGCTCCAGTGGCTGCCTCCTGCTTTAGCAGCTTTGAAGTTATGATTTTTGCCTTCCTCAGAGGGTCTGAAAGACCTTCCCATCTTTATTAGATGCAGTACAGTTAGCAGCCATGGCACAGCAAGACAGTTGTATCTCTGAATGAAGTTACACATATTAGGGCAGGGATTCCTTGTGATGCTGAAACTCATCAATTTATGCTTTTCTGTGTAAGCATCTATAGACGTACTAAGGTTTCTAAGCTCCAAGTTCCCAGTAAGCTCCCAGTATACTAAGGTTTCTAAGCTCCAAGTTCCCAGTAAGCTCCCAGTAGAAGCTGGAAGCTGGAGGCTACAGCAAGTTTTCCATTTCTGAGCTGCCCACAAGGGCTGGGGAAGCATCTTGCGTTTCTCTCTGAATGTTTGCTGAGGCAGCGCCTGACTGTGGGGCTGGAGCAGTCTGCTTGTGGCATCTTCTCTAGGTCCCAGGGTGAGGCGTGGGGTGTGGGGTGGGAGAAGGGTCCTTCTCCAAGTGCAGCCATTGCCGGTGGGGAAATGGGACACCTGAGATAACAGCGAGTACGGAAGGAAAATGCTCAGAGTTTAGAGAAAAACAGCACAGAGACTGCTGATGGGTATGTAAGACTGGCAAAGGATTTACCAGGGTTTATAATTTCTGTACAGAAGAGTATTAGAAAAGGCTTATTTTCTGAAGCTGTGATTGGAGGGGGAATCCTCAGTGCTGGGCTGGTGGTCCCTTAAGTCTGGAGTGATTCCCAGGGTTTGAAAGAGCAAAGGGGAGATTACAGAGAGAGGGCCCCAGTGGAGACCTTGACAAATTGTTCAGCATGTGGTCCCTGATCCCCAGGAAAGACTGAGGACATGGAACAAGGGTTGGCTGAGAAAATGATTGCAAGGGGAAAACAAGAGGAGAAAAAGCCCCGCAGCTGGTTGCAGTAAGAGCCGTCATAGAAACAGAGCCACATTCCCCAGGGCTGCACATCACTCAGTGCTCCGCTCTGAGGCAGCACAAAGCTCTTCCGATGCCTTATCCTGTGGCTCTTGGCTGTCCAAATACCTGCAACACTACAACATTGAATCTGTCTGTATCTGGCTGGAGGTTTAGAATTAGTATTTGAAACCTCTCCCCCTTCTATTTTTTTTTTTTGTTAGAGGAAATGGTTTCATAGGGAAGAGGTTGCAAAGAGCTCACGTTTTTTTGAGAAATTTTTTGAAAAACCGTCTTGACAGCCATCCCAAATACATTTTTGTTCAAGTAGCAGGTATGATCTAAGGTCTCTTTCAAAATCAAAACCAGCCAGAATGAGTGGCCAAGGAGACGAACTGATAAAACATGTCTGAAGCCATGCATGGAAATTGTGAGGATGTGATAATCCTGAGAAGGCTCTTGAGATGTACCTGTTTCTGTAGGTGGTGGTGGTGATGAGGTGTATTAGAGTCCTGCCCATATCACTGATTCCAGATGGGTTCTTTCCAGCCTTTCTACCAGAAAAAATAACTTGATGTGGCACAACTGACTGCTTCCAGTCCCAAAAGGCAACATGGCATGGTCCAGGAGGGTAGCACGCGCGAGACCTGGACTCTCTGTTTACCTCTGCTTGCAGCTTACCATGTGTCTGGCTGAATCCTTCGTCCTGCTGTTCTGCTGTCTCTCTTCATGTATTTGGTTGGGGTTTTTTGGGGTTAGCCATAAGCTCCTAAGGATTCACAGCCTTGGGCTTGCAAGCCTTGTGTTTACACAGCACCCAATGGGCCCTGGTCTCATCCACAGTCCTCAGGGTAGTGGTGATGGCACAGTAATGCCAAAGTGATGTGGGGAGAGAAGGGCTGTTGCTGTTTTCCAAAACTGAAATCTGTATGTTGGGGTCTCCTTCGTCTCCTTTACTTTGAACTGAATATTTGACTGCCTCTGAGAGACCCTGGTCTCTCTACTACGCTCAAAAATACATCAAGTAAATGGGACAGAGAAAGATTTTAAAGCATCCCAAACATGTCACACCATGTCCTCCCCAAACCGGGCCACCCTGAGAGTACCAAACCCACAATTTATTTAGGTTCATGGCCTTCTGACAGTGAGGTTTTCAAGTCTGGGAGTGGAACCAATACTGGGTGACTTAGGTGCCTACTCACTGAATTCACATATCCGCTTCTTACCGTGAGCAACTGCTTATTCATCCACAAGATGAAATGTAATAATTTAAAAATGCCAAAACAATTGCAGAGAGCAAACAGCAAAAAATTATGGCTAGATGATTCACAAATGGAAATAAATAAATCTACAACATAAATTATGCATTGCAGTCATTTGTTCAACTACAGTAATAATGTTTTTGTGGGCAGGGATAGTTACAAAAGAAAAAAATTGTACCCTAACAAAAACATTCCCAGGAAATTAATATTTATTCAGATTATGACATTATCCACCATTTTATGGAAACTTGGAAAACTTTTAAAAATATATTCAGTAACGTATTTCTTTTAGGATTTAGTAATGCAATTTTATTGCACTCAGATGATACGTGGGATCTCTTTAAAAGCAACCCCAACGTTATGCTCCCTTCTAACCCCAAACAGGGTCTCTTTTTTGCAGGCAGTCCACTAACAATGTAAAAATGCCTCATGTAAAACCTGCATTTCTTTCGGACCCCATCAGCTCAATCAGATGCTATAGCATTAGATATGTGTGAATTGACAGATTCTGTATTGCCTTGTTGTCGCTGTCTCATTTCACTTCATTTCACTTATAATTGTGACTCCAGGTCTCTGAAACCATCAGCAGCTTTGCTTCCTCTCATGCCCAGTTATCTCTGCCAGTGCTGTGCTGAGAAGAAAGGGTTTTAAACCCAGCAAGCCTAGGCAGGACAGGCTTCAAACAGGAAAAAATTGGAATTGATTTAAAAAACAGAGTCTCTGAAAATGAACCGTCCTTGCAGATGCAGCTTGGCAGAGCCCTGCTGTGTAAAAATGGTGGGTGCTTTGCAAACTGCCTCCAAACTGCCTGAATCTGTTAATCCTCCCAACACCGCTGTGGCTTATGGGAAGATTTCCCTCGTTCTTGCACACCTCACCTGTGCAGTACAGGAAAGGATTCCGCTTCAAAAAACAAGATTAAACCTCATGCAATCCCATCACAGGGCTGTGCACGCATAGCTCTCCTGCATCCCATCCTGTCTTACTAAACCATGGTCCTTCTCTGTTGTAGCAGACAGAACATTAACACATTTTTTTTTCTGTAGCAATGTGCTTTATTTTGTTCAGGTGTCCTGGTTTCAGCTGAGATAGGGTTAATTTTCTTTCTCGTGGTTGGTATGTTTTCAGATTTGGTATGAAAGCAGTGTTGATAATGTATATTGTTCTAGTTGTCGCTAAGTGATGTTTATACTAGTCAAGGACTTTTTCAGCTTCCCCTAGAAGCTGAGAAGGAGCATAGGCACAACAATAGAAGGGCTAAGGGAATATTCCATACCATAGATGTCATGCTCAGGATATAAACGGGGGTTGGCCGGGCCAGGGGTGGATCTGCGATCTCTGCTCAGGTTGGGATGGGAAATCAATTCACCAGGTGGTGGACGTGACTTGTGTCTTGCATATTCTTTTACCATTATTATTATTATTACTGTTATTTTCCTTTTCTATTATTGTTCTATTAAACTGTCTTTATCTGAACCCACAAGTTTGGTTTTTTCCCCTTTCCCCTCCTTTTCTCCCTCTTCTCCCTTCGATTCTGGGGGTGTAAGGCGGGGTGTGAGTGAGAGGCTGCGTGGTCCTAATTGCTGGCTGGGGTTAAACCACAACATCAAGGAAAATGGGGATAAAACCAACCATTCATTAATGAAAACACATAAGAGGAAATTTCAGAAACTCCTTCTGGGCAATTTTTTTCTTGTTTTTTGCTGTTTTGAAAGAAAAATCAAAAGATGTCAAAGAAAATGTTTGACAATAATGGGAAAATATTTATTTCTGCCACCATTCTTTCTGTAGGCAAAACATGGTAATTTCCCCCGTGTGTTGTCTGTAATAGGTACTTGTCTGGAGCTGGGTGAAAGAATGACTC
The DNA here is from genome assembly GCA_013396915.1 of Stercorarius parasiticus. NCBI lineage: Eukaryota > Metazoa > Chordata > Aves > Charadriiformes > Stercorariidae > Stercorarius > Stercorarius parasiticus. The sequence continues at coordinate 56,832 of VWZL01004836.1, forward strand.
CCCGGTGCGTGCAGGAGAGCTTCTGGTGGGGCGGGCGTCAGGCGTTTCCACCCGCATGGCTGGGGCAGTGGGGGACATGGAGTGGGACCCGTTCCTGCAGGGTGCAGCCGCTGTCCTGGTGATGCCATCTTCACTGGCAGCTCTTGCTGCACTCAAAGCAAATATGGTCACAAATTCAGGTTGTTCCTCCATCATACCCATAGTGTTTTCGGTTTCTGGTGTTGATAAAAAAATATTTCCCCTCCACTGTAATGAGATAGAGGGATTTTGTCAGTGTGTCCAGACAGTGAATAAGCATGTTAGGAGAGCAGACTGGCAATAACTGAAGCCCTAAAATTTTGCAGCAAGGAATTAAATGCCATAACTACCGTTACATTGCAATCACATTTGCTACATCTGCTTGTGAGCTCGTATCTGAGAAGCTATATGGTGCCAGGATCCACTCTCTATGCAAAACTGGTGTAGGCTAGCCCTGTGTTTGGAGAGGAGGAGAGCCAGCTTTGGAGCACGAGTGCAATAGCACAGCACAGCCTGGACATGTCAGTAATGTCATGCTCTCCTCTGTTTCAAAATAGAGACTATGTTGAAATACAAACTGCACTGAAATTGCCTGCTGGAAGTACCTCCTGGACATTCCCCCTGTACTTGGCACTGGTGAGGCCCCACCTCAAGTATTGTGTCCAGTTTTGGGCCCCTCACTACAGCAAAGACATTGAGGTGCTGGAGCGGGTCCAGAGAAGGGCACCGAAGCTGGTGAGGGGTCTGGAGAACAAGTCTTATGAGGAGCGGCTGAGGGAGCTGGGGTTGTTCAGCCTGGAGAAAAGGAGGCTGAGGGGAGACCTTATCGCTCTCTACAACTACCTGAAAGGAGGCTGTAGAGAGGTGGGGGTCGGTCTCTTCTCCCAAGTGACAGGCGATAGGACAAGAGGAAACGGCCTCAAGTTGCGCCAGGGGAGGTTTGGATTGGATATTAAGAAAAATGTTTACACTGAAAGGGTCATTAAGCATTGGAAGAGGCTGCCCAGGGAAGTGGTTGAGTCCCCATCCCTGGAGGTATTTAAAGGATGGGTAGACGTGGTGCTTAGCAACATGGTTTAGTGATGGTTTTCTCAGAGTTAGGATGATGGTAGGACAAGATGATCTGAAAGGTCCCTTCCAACCCAGGCGATTCTGTGATTCTGTGATCTCTCTGTGCCAACCCCTGAACCCTTCCTAGGGATTGCTTGGGGTGGTGGTACGTGGCCTGGCCAAAACTCCACCTGGGAGCTTCCTACCAAGGTGACCTTCCTACCTAACAGTGTTCAGTTCACTAACGTGGACGTGGCTGGTTTTGGCAGAGGAAAAGAAGAATAGCTGCCAAAGGAGACAATGAGTAGGGCTAAAGATGCATGAGAAGGCAACAGTGGGAAAGAGGCAGAGGCTGCAGAAACATTAGATGAAAGGAACACAGTGACAGGTTTTGCAAGGGGCTTTAGAGGTAGTGCAGGCTGCTGTTGATAATTGTGACAGATACCAAAGAAAACCAGAGATTTGTCATGCCTTGGGATCCAGAGGCAAATTTTTTTTGGAGTAGACATCAGCCAGCAGTCCTTCCCTTTCGCTTCTGTCACTGCCTCTTCCAGTTACGCTAGTGATTTAGATCAATTGCAAACAACGCGTGATGGATTGACTCCTGACATCAGTGTAACAGTGAGAGCTCTTTGCTAACCTTCAGATGAGCAGCTGCTGTAAAAAAACTGAGCTCCCTCTGAGCTACACAAGTTATGTCTGCACCAGTAAACTGAAGAAGACGAGGGCATGGGCCAGCGCTGGTGCGAGGCTGCCCATACTGTGGGGCTGCTGGCATGTCCCTGGCACAGCCTGGGCATGGTGCACGGGCGAGCAGGATCCCTCTCTATGGGCATGGTGGGTGCTGGGGATGGCAGAGTTTAACTGTACGGATGCAAGCCAAGGCATGCCATTCACCCACTGAACTAGATAATGTTCTGGGCATGGAATGGGTAGCATATATGGGCAAAAAATATTTAATTCACATTTCTGTGTATTAGGACAGCAGTGGAAAAGCTAACTGTTTACAGAATGATTCTTTGCTGCCTGTGGAACCCATGCTACAGAAAGCTGGTTGAACTACGACATAAAAATGAGACTTGTTCTCTTCGGTTGTTTTGTATGGCTTTCACCATATGG
>VWZL01004836.1:59037-98092 GCA_013396915.1 Stercorarius parasiticus
TTTTTTTGCATCAGTTTCTCGTAATGAACAAAAATCCCCATAGAAATGACATCCATTGAAGATGGCATCTCAGTCAAATCTCTCCCTTGGGAAAAAACCAACCCCACAACCCACAACCAAAAAAAATTAACACTACTTCTTTGAAGATTGTTGTATGCACGCAAATTGTTATGTCCTCCTTTGTGCACTTTATTCTTCTCCAAGAGGTGATACCATTTTCTATATATGGCTAACTTTTTAAAAGAAGCTGTAACTATTCACCTATCCTTCTTGTGACCTGAAAAATATAGTAAAGTGTTTTTATTTTTCCCAGCAGCTCTGTGTTCACAGTTTTCACAACGCTTATGATACTATTATGTTACAAAGTTCATTTTTTCACAGCACTTTTATTAGAAAAGCTGCTTCTTCATACATAAAGTTGCAAGAACTTTACGTGTTCCTGATTTTATGTTGCCGGTGGAACACATTATAAGATTTGGTATTATATGATTTTCCATTAAAAATGCAGTGCAATTCACTGTATTAAAGGAACATTAATATCAAATGAAAATTGATTATTATAATCAAATATGGTATCCATTTCACAAGGAGGAATTTCATGACCAACAATTAATTATATGCAGGAGATGAGTGCATGCAAGTAAACACAGACATGACTGGGATACAATACTCGCGGCAGCTCGTCGCCTGGGCATGACATTTGAAATTTGTATCCCAGTCCTAATCTTTTGGATTTAAGTTCACATAGAATCACACAATGATTTGGATTGGAAGGGACCTTAAAGATCATCTAGTTCCAGCCCCCCTGCCATGGGCAGGGATGCCTCCAAAATTCGATAGGGCAACAGAGCTTGAAATAAGGGGTATTTTCCAACTGGGAGTTAAAGGTATGTTTCTGTACAGGTGTGGTGGTTACTATTTTCCAGACAGTGTTGATGGGCTCATCAACACAGTGATGTTACTTCAACACGCTCCATGGGGCTGAAGCGGGATGCTAACACTGATCTGCTGCTCACTGGTATACGTATCACAGCGATATGTGTAAAACTTCACAGTGGAAGCACAAACCTGTTAGTGTCAATAGGTAATTTACAGATTATCAGCAACGTACCAAGATCCTTTCTAGATCAGAATGCAAACCACCCCATTCAGTAACTTCAATTAACGCCGAAGTCATGCACTGAAACCTGTTGCTACACGTCGAGAAGTGTTGGTCCGCTTCTGCTGGTCATTTATAATTTGATTTTTGCTGATTTGTGACCCAGAACCCAAGTACCCTGCCTTCACATGAACCAAGTAACCATGATCAGGAAACTATAATTGTTAATTTCTCCTGCTAAAGGAATAAAAGCTTTGTGAACGTAGGGGAGGGAATGGCTACAGCTGGGGTGAAAGAAAGCTTTTTGTTCTACAAGTTTTTCCTTTGCAAGTGGTGTTTATTGTATGCAGGAGGAAAATACCCCCCAGCAAGTTTGGATGACCCTGACATAAATCGTCAGACCATTTTTCAAGTCACTTTTTACAGACAGTTCTCATTAGGAGGATGTTAATTAGTTGACAAGACCTAACAATCTGCATTTGTTTCCTTCATAGTTTACTAATTGCCACCTTGTAAGACTGTCACTTTAGAGATTTTCTCGTCTTCTTTCCTGGTGAGTTCTTACCCTGCGCTGGGAGGCGTTCCCACACCTGAGCCCAGGGAGGCGCTCGCTCTCCCAGGCTGTACCTACAGGAACGACTGCTTGGGCAGGACTCCATAAACAGGCCCTGTTTTGTCAAGGAGAAACTACACAAGGTGGGTATAGTACTCTACTTACTGCGAAAAAGGATGCTGATGATACCCATTGGTATCACTTGGTATTACCCTTGAGGACCCAATGACTATGGGTTCAGTTGGGGTTTGTTTGAAACCCCCACCTGACTGTTTCCTAGACTGTCATCTCAATTCTGTTTTACAAAAAATAATAAGCACTCCCTGTTTCTCTTCTCTGCACTTGGCTTTCTAGACTCCTGGTGTAGCTGCCCTCAGTTGTGACTTTTTCAAGCCGGAGAGTCCGGTTCTATTTAATCTCTTTTTATGGAGTCATTTGTACTTCTCATGCTGTTCCCCAGCACAGCCCCTCTGTGCCCACGGTGGGAGCTGGAGCACAGACCAATGCGTGCCCTTGTTTTAGGCATTTGTGTAGCTGCACTTCAGAACTGCTGTTATTTTGGTCATTCTCTTCCATGCAGAGGTGGGCTCAGTGGCATCCCCTGAGCACCTGGGGTGGGACACTGCAGCCACCTGCCTGAGAAATAACACCTGAATGAAATGAACTCTCCCATCCTCACTGCCCCCAAACCACATCAAGCTCAATTCTAAATTTAGGCACAGAAAAGATAAAGAAAAAAGTGTGCAATACTCCCTATATTGTCAGAGAGGGACAACATTCACATTTTTTAACCACCAGAGAACCACCAGTTTGTGGTTGATTAGGTTGAGCCAAGTTTCTGTTATGTGTCTGTTAGGTGGGGTTTTAGCCCTGATAATCAGTGAATGTCAGATCAAATGTCATCATTATTTTAGCTACTCATGAAGCATCCAGATACCAAATCTAGTAACCTTAAAGTATGGATCGATAAGAGAATGAGAAGAAAGAGAGGACAGTGACACGTTTAGCTCAGAATAATGAAGACTGGAAGTGGATAAATGTGTAAGATAGGTGGCCATCATTAAGCCCTCATGAGCACTAGAGGAGATTTCACATGCTGCTTTAAGTCTAAACCCTGATATTGCAGAGTTACAACATCTTTCCTTTGTTGTTTTAGATCATCCAGCACAGTAATTGATATTCTTATCTCCCTTCTTCTGGATGCTGTGCAAGAAGTTAGTTGTGATTTTGAAATGTAATGACACAGTATCAGTACGAGCAATGTTGGGAAAGCTGAAGTCTTTTTCAGTCAACTAATCTCTCTCCCTAAAGGGCGTTTTATTCAAAAGTGGTTTGGAGTACATAGTATGTTACATGGTATAAGCAGGTGCCAATAGAACTGTATTCACCTACTTTGTGTCTGAAACTGGACATTTGAAGCCTGCTGGTTTACAGTGGAAGATTGCAATGCTATTTTTTATGCTCTAATTTTGGCCATTTCTGTCAGCACAGGAATCTTGCCTAGTTTGACACTTGGGGACAATCCTGTGGCTTTGCCAGTGGCTGGGCCTGATGACTGGAGAAAAAAATTCCTCAGCAAGCCAAGCATCCAGGACCAAATCTGTGGTGAAGAGTTTGCAGTAGTGTGGAAGAGCTACGTTAAAAGTCTGTACAGTTGGAGTAACAACTTGCTCCTTTCCAGAGCGCTACAGTGTCAGAGGTGAATTTGTGTATGTACAGGACTGGCAAATACACAAACAAATGCCTCACCAGAGAGGAAACTATTTTAAGAAACTCGTATTATCTACATCATTTTAGATGTTGTAAGGTACGAATAGTTTTGGTTGTTAATGCAATATGATGCAAAAAATGATTTATTTTTAGCAGAAAATAGGTCTCGTGTCTCAGCAGCAGTTGTAAGGTATGAGTAGTTTTGGGTTTTAATGCAATTACATGCAAAAAATGATTTATTTTTAGCAGAAAATAGGTCTTGTGTCTCAGCAGCAGCAGCACAAGAGACAGATGAGTGGACACACGACCATTAGCCTTTTCCTTGCAGACGGGCAAGCAAGGAAAAGTAAGGAGAGGCTGAGCGTGCTCGCTCACTGCCCGTGCTGGTGCCAGCTGGGAGCCTGCTGGGAGGTGAGGGGCTCGCTGGAAAGGCTGGGGATAAGCCCGTGTCTCCCTGTGCCATGCGTTTCCCTGTGTTTCCCTGTTTGTGCCTTTGGAAAAGGCTCAGGGAGCAGACCACAGTGCTCAGAAAAGCTTATACAGAGCTTGCTGAGTGTGGGCATGCATTTCTCTGCCACTGGGCCTGCTCAGCCCAGCATGGAGGTGATCACTCCAGCATGGAGTCCACTCCAGCATGGAGACCACTCCAGCATGGAGACCAAGCCCTTCCTCGCCTGCCTGCCATTGGGGCAGCTTTATGTGATGGAGAAGAAAGCCACGTTCATTTGCAGACAGTCCAACAGTTGCTATCCGTTTCTGTTGCCATGGATACGACAGCAATATCTTTATTCAGGATTAGCTATTTTTACTGTAATTACACAACAGGAAATTATTAGACTATTCTTCCTTCCTTCTCATCCATAGCTTATTTATGTGATGCTTCAGGTGTCTGTACTGAGACCCCAAGTATTCCATCGCTTGTGATCTGGGGCTGCTGCTCTGCCGGGGGGTGCAGTGCTGATGGCTTTGGGGGTCCGGCGGCTGTGCTTGGTGGAGCAGGCAGCACCACACAGCCTGGCACTGCAGGGGAGCTGCTGTGGCCCCATCTGCAATCAAGAATTAGTGTTGATAAGTACATTTTTGTTCAGAGAAGGGCAATGAAGCTGGTGAGGGGTCTGGAGAACAAGTCTTATGAGGAGCAGCTGAGGGAGCTGGGGTTGTTCAGCCTGGAGAAAAGGAGGCTGAGGGGAGACCTTATCGCTCTCTACAACTACCTGAAAGGAGGCTGTAGCGAGGTGGGGGTTGGTCTCTTCTCCCAAGTAACACGCAATAGGACAAGAGGAAATGACCTCAAGTTGCACCAGGGGAGGTTTAGATTGGATATTAGGAGAAATTTCTTCACTGAAAGGGTTGTCAAGCATTGGAAGAGGCTGCCCAGGGAAGTGGTTGAGTCTCCATCCCTGGAGGTATTTAAAAGACATGTAGATGTGGTGCTGAGGGACACGGTTTAGTGGTGGACTTGGCAGTGTTAGGTTAACAGTTGGACTCAATGATCTTAAAGGTCTCTTCCAACTAAAACAATTCTAGGATTCCATAATTTTTGCTGCGGAATTAAGTGAACTGCAGGGTTAGCAGAGATTAGGATCAGGCTTGCTTTTAATCGCTCTCCAAGGGGGAGGTTGGGATCACCTCTGAGCCTCCAGGGCATTGGCTCCCAGCAGGGCCTGCCGACTGGTCAGGTATGGTGTGAGCACCCAGCTGTGGTTTTCATCGATGGGTGGTTAAACCACTCCATGAGTACCAGGGCTTGTACGAAGCCATTGGAGCTGCATAGAGTTCTCTTCCGAAATTTTGTTCAGGGGTGCTGCTGTGCACACCACTGCAGGGGTTCCTAAATCTTTCTCTGGCCATGGTGGCATGTGGCTGGAGTAGTTCAGGTCAGCAGTAGATGGTAAAAACAAGGATTTAACCCTGATTTTTTTATTACTGTGATTCTGCAGGGTCCTCAGCCCAAGACCCCTGTGGGAAAAGCTCTATAGAATTTAACAGAAAGTAAAATATCTGTAGATTTCTGTACATTTTTAATAACCCTGTAAGATTCAGCTATGGAATTGTACAGAACACCAAAGGAATCATTAATAGATAATGCATTTTTGTTTGCTTCTGTCAGGCTTCAGAGATGTTTTTGTTGGCCACTGCCTCCATTTTTCCAGCAGTTGTGTAGCTGGTGGGTGCAGCAGCTTGTGCCCGTCTCCTCTTGCAGTACACGCAGGGGGACGGGATCGCCAGCAGTTCTGTGCCAAGACTGGTCTCTGAAAGCAGAGTGGAGGGGAAAACCTGACAAGCAGTTAGCACTGGGAAGTTTGACTTTGCCAGCGATGATGGACAGGCAAGCGGGCACACTGCATGATAACCAAATGCCAGAGAGATGCTCTGGGAGGGGAGCGGAGGAGCGTGCAGGCACCCAGGGGCAGGAGTTGTATCCAGTGCAACATGGAAAAGTGCATCAGGAAAATGAAGCCCAGACCCTCCAAGCCTGTTGATCTGTCCAGAGGCATCCAGCCATGGGTTCATCCATATGTCATCCTGTGCCAAATGTAAGAGGGAAGAGTGTAAACCATGAGCAAATATATATCTCCTCACAGCATGTGTCTCCTGTGACCCAGGCAGCTCTGTGCTGGATTCCCCATCTACCTTAAAATTCATAGAGATAAAAAAATCCTTAAGAAAGAACCTTAAAAAAAAAAGCAACTTAAAAAAAATAGCCTGAACTACGCTCACTGGACACGAGGAAGTTTTATCTTTACCTATCACTGCTGTGGTTTAAAAGCGATGAGTTTTTCAACTTCTGCAACACTGATATTTTTTGGCCACTAGCTGCTGCGGTGGGTTGACCATGGCTGGAGGCCGGGTGCCCACCAAAGCCGCTCTATGACTCCCCTCCTCAGCTGGACAAGGGAGAGAAAATACAACAAAAGGCTCATGGGTAGAGATGAGGACAGGGAGATCACTCAGCAGTTACCATCACAGGCAAAACAGACTTGACTTGGGGAAATTAATTTGATTTATTACCAAACAAATTGGAGTAGGATAATGAGAAATAAAAACAATTCTTAAAAACACCTTCCCCCACCCCTCCCTTCTTCCCAGGCTCAATTTCAATCCCGATTTCTCTACCTCCCCCCCAGCGCAGCGCAGGGGGACTGGGAACGGGTGTTGTGGTCAGTTCATCACATGTTGTCTCTGACGCTCCTTCCTCCTCAGCAGGAGGACTGCTCACACCCTTCCCCTGCTCCAGCATGGGGTCCCCCCCACGGGAGACAGCCCTCCATTAACTTCTCCAACATGGGTTCTTCCCACAGGCTGCAGTTCTTCATGATCTGCAGTCCTTCAGGAACAGACTGCTCCAGCGTGGATTCCCCACGGGATCACAAGTCCTGCCAGCAAACCTGCTCCAGCGTGGGCTCCTCTTTCCATGGGCCCACAGGTTCTGACAGGAGCCTTCTCCAGCGCAGGCTTCCCACAGGGTCACAGCCTCCTTTGGGCATCCAGCTGCTTTGGCGTGGGATCCTCCACGGGCTGCATGTGGCTATTTGCTCCACTGTTAACCTCCATGGGCTGCAGGGGGACAGCCTGCCTCACCGTGGTCTTCACCATGGGCTGCAGGTGAATCTCTGCTGCTGGAGCATCTTCTTCTTCACTGACCTTGGTACTGTCTGCAGAGTTGTTGCTCTCAGATATTCTCACTCCTCTCTCCCAGCTGCAGTTGTCCATTTTTTTCCCTCCGGCTTCTTAAATACATTATCCCAGAGGTGCTACCACCGTCGCTGATGGGCTTGGCCTTGGCCAGCAGCAGGGCCATCTTGGAGCCAGCTAGCATGGGCTTTATTGGGCATGGGGGAAGCTTCTGGCAGCTTCTCACAGAGGCCACCCCTGTAGCCCCCCCCCTACCAAACTTTGCCACTCAAACCCAATACATTGCTCTAATAGAGAGAGGATGTTGAACCAGGATTTGAGAAACATGGATTAAATTCTTGAGCTTGCCCTGGCCTAACACCCCCTTCCTCTTCCAGGCCCACAAAATTTCCTTTCCTTTCACGTCTGTGGTGAATTTGGTTGTGGTTCAGGGAGGAGATCTTTCTCTCTGGATGCTCAAGAAGTCTGCTGGCTGCTTTCACTGGTTAATAATAAAAATTATTTTTAAAATTGCCCCAAGGCAAGTGGCTTAAAAGGACATTTGAACTGATGAAAATTTTGGAGAATCGAGCACTTTACTTGATGCTTTTTACTAATGAAATTTCTGGTCTCAATGCCATTTTTGTCATTTTTCAGTTTGCAAAAAGTGATTGAACTTAATTTACCTAAACTTAAGGTGTTTCAGGACTCCGTTTTTCATAGCTGATGAGAAATAATATATGCAAATAGAAAATGGGATGAATGATTCAAGGCAGACCAGTAGAAGCAATTCCAATTTCTGAAAAATAGGTATTTATAAATGAAATAAATAAGAATGAAGGAAAAAACAGGCATTTCTCCTGTATGAGAGCCCTGCTCCAGCACTGTTACTAAATCACAGGGAAAATTTCAGAGAATTTGTAATTACTCAGTAGTTTTACGGAAAAATGCCACTAAAAATGTGAAAAGTGTTGTATTGAATATATTTTTTAGATTGGTATGTGTAAAATCTTGGTTGTATGTGAAGAAACAATGAAAGAAGTAGGAAGATCATTGAAAAATAGTGAAGAAGCAACTGCTAAATTATCACCTTCATCCCCTGAGCTGTGTGAACCGTACCAGGTTATGGGCAATGCAGAATAGGCTCTGTAGCCTCTACTCTGACTTCTTTGTTGCCATCAAATAGACCTGTCCCAAACCTTAAATTCCATTGTTTGATATTAGAAATTGACGCCATGTGAGTAAGTGTGACTTGCTCTTCTGATTTGCTGAAGACCAGTTCACTAAACAGAATAGAGACAGAGATCCAGCTATGTTTAGCTGGTTAAATTTAGGCATCTGATGTTTGGCGTTTAGCTTTCATTTGATCAGAGTTATTTCGTAGGAGGTGCTGTCTTTCTCTACTGAGGCACATGCCATCATTCACTTTACTTCCATTAATATATCACTCTTAATCAAAGCTGGTGTTCAAACCTTGCTGCATCTTGACAACTTGCCAATCATTAGTGCTCTTCACGGGAGTATATTTTTGCCCTACTTAGTATGCCAGACAATTTTGCCTGAGTCCCTTGAGACCCTCACGGGACACATCCCGGCTTTGCTTCTGTTTGCTGAAATCTGCAGGATTGCGATCCATTCACATGCCTCTGCAAGACCAAGCACTGGCAGGAGTATTATCTTTCAGAAAAAAAGCAAACTTTTCATGGCATTAACAGTAAGACTGAGAAATTAAGTATGTAGTTATGAAAGGCCAAGCTTGACAGTGCCCTTAATCCAATTAAAACTGTGTCTGAAATACTGTTGTTATTTTGGCCTAATGAAGCAGTGCTTAGAGTCTCGTGTTAGGACAATCAAGAAATAAATAGTGATTAGGATGTGACAGAAAGATCTTGGGTTTATAATCAGTTAAGGCCTACAATCGATTAAGACCTATAAACCCAATTATCTCCAAGACCAGAATTCTTCATTTTTCAAAGACCAGTCCCATGGTTTAAGTTTTTTATCACTTCGTAGCAGTAGATGTTAGTTGAGAGATACAAAGATTTTAATTAGAGCCAGAAGCTTAAATATACATGAAGAGATTAAAATAAAAAAGCAAAAATGAGCTGTTCAATATATTTTATCAATTTTAAGGATTCTCTTAAAGTACTTGATCCCTCTTTCCTCAGGTCACTGTGTTTACAGATTTTTCAAAATTGTCCCTTCATTTTTCATTTTGGGAACCAATTAATTTTTTTTAGGGATACTCTTTTGATTTATATTTGTCAGTGCACAAAGCCACGGGCCCATTGCTGAAAACATTTTCCCAAGTTGAAAGTACATTTTAATAACTGAACTCTACATACCCAATGGCAAGGAAGTTTGTGCAAATTCAATTTTACTTGACAAGTGTAACAGATTATAACTACATTGAAATTACTTTAATGGACACAGATTTGGTGGTTTTAGACATAAAGCTAATCTGGAGGAAATCTTTGTGGAGTTCAGTGGAGATAAAAAAATTATAATGTGAAGCACAATAATATCTGTTTGCAGTTTCCCATATGAATTTAGTTCTTCAACACTTTAGAATTTGCTCCATGGTAATTAGCGGGATTAAGCCTTTTTATATTATTAGTTCAGCAAGGAGTTCCTTTCATTCTCTATTCCATGTAGCTCTGTCCCTACCTTGCAGTTGCCACAGTTCTTTGGGCTTTCAGGTCTCCAGATTTAACTCTTCAGGTTTAACCCAGAGAGACTACCTTTCTCTCTCTCCATCTCATCTCCCCAAATTTACCATCAGCATCCCTTGGTTAATGATCAGACTTACTTTTCATGTAAATTGAAGGATGTTCCCATGGCAGTGCAATTATGTCTTGGGCTGCAGAAGGAAAACCCACTGGCTGTTTTAGGATGCAGTTACCTGGTCTAGAACAGGTCTGTCTAAGAGCTATATGATCCAAATAGAGTGACAGCCATTGGCTTGGGTTGGTCTGATTTTCTTCTCATTTTTTTTTACTTCTCCCAGAATTGATTTTGGTCACATTTGCCCATATAAAATGGTTACCACCATTGCTTGCCATCAGTGGTTGCTAAAAAATGTAAGTTCTTGTGCAGAAGACTGAAGATGGGAATGTAAAGTGTGGGAAGAAGATATGGAAAACCAGAGGAGGACAATGACAGAGCTGGAAAATAAGAGATAAGAAAAAGAGTTTGGGAGAGCAAGAAGATATCAGGAGAGTGAGCAGCTGGGGAAAACAGCATGGAGTAAGGCCAGGGAAACTGGAGGTACCCTTAGCAGGAACAGGAAGAAATACCATGAGAAGAGCAGAAAGTCTTGTGGATGCAATAAGAAGCCGATATGTTTTCCTTTTCATGAAGGAAAATGTGTACATGTGACTCACTGACGGCAAATTTTCAGATAAATGGGACTCAGATCTGCAATCAAGTGAGTTAGTTTTCCCCAAGCTGAAGTTCTGGCAGCTGCAGCGTCCAGTCATCTCTGGCTGTGTCTCTAAAGTATCTGAAAGGCATTTCTGAGGCTAGCTGCATTTGCCTGCATTGTATTAGGCCAGCCTCATGCAGTGCCTAAGATCTCTGTGTGGGTCCAGCCTGTCCTTGCGATCACATTATGGTGAGGATGTTGGATGGATCATGATGTTGGGTGCCCACAGCCTGGTGAGTGTTTTGTTCTGCACCAAGTGGGATTGACAACAATCTGGGTTTGGCTCAGTTTGGATGTACAGGTCAGTGGAGACCATGCCAGGCTTCACACCTCCCCCAGGACTGGCCAGGTCACGTACAGCATAGACAGGGATCCTTCCCTTTGCAGACCAGGTGGAGACCCGATGTCACTGCGTTTACTCATCGCGTTCACCAGGTTGAAGGTCTGAATTTCAGACCTTCTTTGGGGATTTTGCAAGATTCCTTCCCTTGGGACATTCCCCCACCATGCAATGTAAAGTGGGGTTCAACCCAGATCTCCTCACTGGGGTAACTGAAATAAATTTGGCCTAGGTTTCATCCGAATCACTGTAGAAAAAGACGCGCCTTCTGGTACTGCTTGTGTCTTCTGTTATGGATAGCTAGGACAGGTAGAGTGTTCCCAGGTTGGACTTTGGGGATGATCTGCATCTGCTAAGGTTAGATTGAGAGAGGTGAGATAGACTGGCCTCAAACTGGCAGCCTAATGCAGATTAGATGCCCAACTATATTTTAAAATTTGGTGAAATAAACTTTTCTTTATTAATTCCAGAGTTTATTTCAGTTTGTGGTAGCAACCGTATTAGGGAAAGGGGTGGTTTTGTTCTCTATTGTGGCATCAGAAACAGATAGTCTAACATTTTAATGGAAATTGGTATTATATTTAAATTTGTGGAAGATTAGATTGGATCTTTTCCAGAGGTAGAGTCATTTCTTTAAATCTGCTTGGTACTTCTGAGCTACCATTGTTGAAGATCAAACAACTACCTTTGTCCCTCACAAATTCTATTCTTCTTGAAGGTATAACACGTATTAAGCCACATTATTTTGGGAAACATGTTTGTATTATTCATATCAGATTGTTTGTGAATAGTAATTTATACACGCACACATGCACACACCATATACATAAATTGTCTCTTAGTTTGAATATATGCTCATATGTAAGCTTATATGCTTATACATATAGTAAGTAGCCTTACTACTCCTGGAGCACAATTTCTTGGTTGTCTCCCAGACTTTTGCTTCCTTTTTCTATGCCACAGTATGATCAGGCTGAAATCCTTTCTTTTCTTGGTGAGATGAAAAGCTCTCCTTTCATATGTCTTGGTGCAGGACCAGAAGTCACCCCAGCCTCAGGGCAGGGGGGATGGAAAGTAGAGCAGGAAAGCTGCACAGCTATGAAACTGTGACCAGTAGGAGAGTTTGAGGGCTTCTCATGGGCAGAGGGGAGGGAAAAGCCCCTCAGGCTCAGGAAAACTAACAGTTGAATCAAGCACTTAGATTTAGAAAGGAGCTTCCATTGGAAAGGTACCAGTATGTTTTTGAGCTGGTATGTCCTACCAAGAGTGTGTGCTTTGAAATGAGATTTCAAATCAGTTTTGTCTTCTATCCTTAACTTCCTAGGCAAGATTTTAAGCACTATGGCTGATACTAGCTTCTTCTGAATTGCTTTCAGACTCTTATGACTAGTATTGGATTTGGGCTATTTGCTGTTTACAAGTCAACGTGTCCCAGTATTTGGGACATCTATTGTGCACGTTTATTTTTGGCATATATATTGTGTCTGTAAATAAAGGGCAGGTGTCCAAGGACACAACATCTCTCTCTCTCTCTCCTCAGGCTAGTTCATTCAGAGATGTAGGGAGACGGAAAGCCAGACGAGGTATTTGTTTTCTTTATAGAGAAATCTGTTACCCAGGCGTTTAAATTAGATGCCTTGACATGCTAATGAGTCTTTTTTTTTTCTCCTCCATCTTTTTAAGGTATTCCTATTCTTCCTCTTTTTTCTCAGAGGCCCAAATGTGCAAATAATTAGTCACCTCTGTCTTCTCTGCTGAGGTTCATTAACCATTGCTGGGCCATAAATTGACATTCAACACCATGGTTTCCTTAAGTCAGAGCAGGCTGAGTCATTAAAAGCCGACTGAGTACACAATGTGGTGGGATGTAGCTTTCTGATCCTGTCATAGATAAAGACTCCTTTACAGCGCTCATTAATGACTCATGCGGTATCTTTGATATCTGGAGAGTTCGTGGCCATTTTGTTTACTGTTTTATATATTATCAGTTGTGAGTGCTTAACTTCTTAATGTTTAGCATCCTGACTGAAATGTCCTATTTTTCTGGAAAGGAGAAAAGTCTGAGGGACTGGAGTCTCTCCTCAGTTGCTAAAAGAAGCTAATCCAGAAAGCCTCTGGTGTTGTTCTTTCATTGCATCAGGAGCAGAAACTCTGCAATGAGTTCAGTCTTTCCAGTCAAGAACAAACCCAACAAAAATGTTTGCTGCGTGCGCCTAGATGCTCTTACAGCACCCAAGCAGTCCCTGGCTGGTGCTGTCTGCTTTTGCATTGCAATTAGTGCTCGTCCTCAGCAAAGAATTTGCAGATCCACCAGGTTTCATGCATTAGACATGAAACTGAGATATCTGGCCCTCCTCACTCACCCCCTCTGCCATATTTCTGTTTCATGTACCATGAGCGATGTCTTGCAATATCTCACTCTCTAGTCCCATTTGCCACACACATCAGACCAGCGTGTGTGTGATCTCCTGATCACTCATATCCAGCAGGTGACATCTCAGGGCCAGAGAGGGCCTGATGTAGCAAAGCCTGGAAGGAGCCTGTCTGGAAAAGCATCCTGAAGTTATGGAAAAATTAATCTGTATTTTCAAGCTCATTTCTACAAAGAAGGCTCTTCAGAGAAGGAAATTGCTATTGTAGAATTTTTCTTTGGCTTTTGTAAGTAATGTGTTGGTGTCTAAAACACCATTTTTTTTGATATTGGACTCTGTGTTCTTTTTACACCTGCGTTTCTCTACCATCTGGAGTGCCAAGCCCTTATTCACCTTCCTTTTGCCTATAAACAGGCAGGCAATCAAAAAGATGTGCTAAAACCACAGAGAAATGGAAACTGTCCAGAACAGAGAAAACTATGGGTTAGCTAAGGGAGCTGAAGAGACCAGGGAAGAGGCAAATTGGAGATAATCTTCTATATCCACCTCCCAAGTCCTTGAGTCCTTAGTTCCTCATCTGTTTGGGGGAGGAGGTGTAGGGTAGGTAGCCTCATGAACCCTACTGCTAGCAAGAAATAACAGGGACAAGCAGACATCTCTCTGTGCCTATTTAAGCCTCTAGGGTGAAAGAATGTATTGAAGATTGGATGAAAAAAAAGGTAAATTTTGAAGAAAACCCACAACAGTAACTCTTGAGCCTCTCAGCTAACAGGAACAAGAGAAGGGACCTGAAAGGAGATTGAATCTGCTTCTGAAGAAACAGTTATGGGTATGGAAATGGTCGCTGACTCCTCAGATATCACTCAGAATAACAGCTACTCCTTCCAACAGCACCGCAGCCATCCCAGCCTGTTCATGCTGCATATTTTCTGCCCTTTGCAGTTCTCCTTTTTCCTTAGGGTCTGGAATGCTTAGTGTGACACCGTGCTAATGGCTGAAGGCAGAAACCCTCTGCACAGAAGCTTGGGGGACAGAGAAACTTTGAGTCCAGGAGTTGGTCTGACATCTGTGGAGAAATTTGGAGGAGTGGCAGCAAGAAAAGTTTGGGGAAAAAAATTCATTCTTTTTGGAAGTGCTCAGAGAACTGTAAGAAAGGCAAGGGAACATCTTCCAAACCCACAGTGCTCTCCCCTCGCTCGTCCAGCTGCTTGTGCTCACCCCTAAGCTGAGACACGAGTTCAGGTTCCCCCTGCCCTCACAGCTCCTTTGAGCTGCAGGGGCTGGGAGAAAAGAAATGCGTTCCGTCTGTCCTGCAAAACGAGCCCCCCAGCAAAGACAGCTATTTCAAAGGTGCTATTCTGATGTCACTCAATTTCTCTCATGAAGTCATCGCTTAATGCCTGTTGCTATAGCAACCTGTTGGTCTTTTTCGCTATTACTCATGCAACACAAATGCCTGCAGGTGTGTCACTGTTGTGAAGTTCACCTTTAAAATATTCATTTAAAAATATCTCTCCCATGCAACACCTCACTGGGACAAAGCACATGGCTTTACAGAAACATTATTTTTGAAGAAAAGCTATCTCCAACTCATCCTGTGCTGTCTGAATAAAAAAATAAGTAAACTAGAGGAAAGAGCATTCTTTGAGTGAACCGGCATTTTAGCTGAATACTTCTCTCTTTTATGTTCAATATTTCCAGAAGATTTTTCAAGAGCTCATTTTAACCACTTAGTTTCTGTTTTTGAAAGTCTCATTCTGTGTAGGGGAGTTAAAATAAAGCACCTTCAACTATTGTGGTTGAGCCTGCGGTTTTCTGCATCTGTGCTTTTTTAGGAATGGTGATAAACAGAGCAAGTGCCCTAAGGAACAGTGTTTATAATTTCTCTGGGCATTATTAAGCTCATGTGAAATATCTGTCTCTTTAGTACAGCAAAGACTAGCAGGAAAGATGCCAATACAACAGATCATATTACGGATGGGAAATCCCTTTCAGCAGCATTCGAAGTGCTGGTGCTTGTTCCGGACCAACAATTACCTCCGTGGAAGAAATGAATGACAGTAAGCCAGACAGATTTAACCATCTTCTAGGCGATGTCTTCAAACATTCTGGGGTGTAAACAAGCTCAGTGAAATATTTGCGGTCCTGTATTGTCTCTTACTGCGGTGGGGTATGATGGCTGAGGGGACCCCATGACGGTGCTGCCACAGACCTCAGCACCTGGCGCTCATCTCCTGCTCCTTTCCCAGTCGTGCAGTCTAACAGCAATTGCTACACAGATTGGTAACAAAAAATCTAAAAGAAATGGTGCCAACAAGCAGGATTCAGTCTGTCAAAGATGCCTTTCTCTCTCCATTGACTAAAGGAGAAGCCTAGGGTGACAAGTCTCTGATTCCAGGGCCAGAAGGTGTGCAAAGCTCAGATGGGATTGTCCTCGCCTTGGTGGCTTCTACCTGTGGTGCAGAAGCAGCTACAGTTGTGCTACTTTTGGGGGCATTATCCTTTAACTGATGCAATATGTGTTGTTTGAGTGTCGTAAGTTTGAGGGGTGAGCACTGTAAAATAACCACTTTCATGAAATATGCACAAGCTTTCAGACACAGTATTTTTTAAGGGTTCATTTGTTATNTTACAGTTTTCAAAGCTTTTGGAGCTCAAGCTAATTTTATCTTACTTTGCTTTTCTGTAAAGGGGAACTGCGAAGTGCTGGTCGAGGAGCATCAGTTTGTCTCAGTGAAGACGGCTACGTATGTGAAGCTTAATTGCATTACACTGGGACTCCACTCCCAGTGGGCATTCCTGGGGTGCAGGTCACTGCTCAGGTGACAGACATACCTGGCAGGGGACAGCTGACCTGCAGGCAGCCCCTGTGTCCCAGCACACAGCACAGGGGTCGGCCTGGAGCTTTTTGTGGGGTGACGCTCAGATGAATCCTGCCTCCAGCATCATTCACTATCATGTCTCCAGCAATAGATTTAGCTCCTGTGGGCTAAACTCTCCAGAGGGGGTTCTGGGAAGCATCATAAACAATAGAAGTTAAAGTCTTATTCTTTTTTCTCTCAAAAACTCCCATGTTTCCTCATCTCCAGAGTTCGTGGATGAAGCTGATGAAATGGTACCCTGATTTCTACAGTGTGAGGTTCATGTTGGAAAAGAAATAAAAATAAGGATAAGAGGTTCTTAAAGACAAGTCTTATTTCAGAGGGGTAAATTACCACTAATGGCTTCATTCTTCTAGTTTTCAGCCAGATAAACTTACTTTACAGTTGAAGGATGATGCTCCAGTCAGGGACTTATAAACTATGAATCCTTTCTTTTTTTGTTATAGACAGATATTTCAGAATAAAAGGCCATGGAGTCAGTTCAAAGAAACATATCAAATAGATGGAAATATTAAACAAATGTACAAAACAGCCTTATGCCTCAATAAAAATACAGAGTGCAGCTTGCATCCCCATGCAGTCCTATTCATATAACACTACATTAGCTGCAGGATTCATGAGTCAGTGTTTCTACTGTCAGGTTTCTGAAATGTGGGCTGACAGCACTTAGCTTGGCCAGTACGATTTCACAACATCTGGAGTAAATGACTGCTGAAATTTTTTTCAGTCCTAGTTCATGATCAGGGAAAGAAGCTGTAGGAGACCTGATATTCCCTGATTGCCACATCTGAGATTGACTTTTTAAATTCTTGTTTCCATGTCCTCCCCCTGTACTCTGCCCTGGTGAGGCCACATCTGGAGTACTGTGTCCAGTTCTGGGCTCCCCGGTTCAAGAAGGACAGGGAACTGCTGGAGAGGGTGCAGCAAAGGGCTACCAAGATGATTAGGGAACTGGAACATCTCTCTTATGGGGAAAGGCTGAGGGATTCGGGTCTTTTTAGGCTGGAAAAAAGATAACTGAGGGGGGATCTTATCAATGCTTATAAATAGTTAAAGGGTGGGTGTCAGGAGGATGGGGCCAGGCTCTTTCCAGTGGTGCCCAGCTACAGGACAAGAGGTAATGGGCACAAACTTGAGCATCGGAAGTTCCATCTCAACATGAGGAGGAACTTCTTTACTCTGGGAGTGGCAGAGCCCTGGCACAGGCTGCCCAGAGAGGTGGTGGAATCTCCGTCTCTGGAGACATTCAAAACCCACCTGGACATGTTCCTGTGCAACCTGCTCTAGGTGAACCTGCTCTGGCAGGGGGGCTGGACTGGATGATCTCCAGAGGTCCCTTCCAATCCCTGTCATTCTGTGATTCTGTGATTCTGTGTCACTGTTGCTTGAGTACACTGTTCTTGCTCTCCTCTGTTTCTCTTCAGTTACATACAACCATAGAATCATTGAATGGTTAGAGTTAGAAGGAACATTAAAGGCTATCTAGTTCCAACTCCCCTGCCATGGCCAGGGATACCTCCCACTAGACCAGGTTGCTCAAAGTCCCATCCAACCTAGCCTTGAAGTCTTCCAGGGATGAGGCATCCACAACTTCCACATGTAACCTGTTCCAGTGCCTCACCACCCTCATAGTGAAATTTTTCTTCCTAATGTCTAATCTAAATATACCCTTTTCCAGTTTGAATCCATTACCTCTCATCTTATCACTATGTGCCCTTGTAAAATGTCACTTTTTGGCTTTCCTGTAGGTCCCCTATAAGTACTGGAAGGTTTCTCTAAGGTCTCCCCGGAGCCTTCTCTTCTCCAGGCTGAACAACCCCAACTCTCTCAGCCTGTCCTCATAGGAGAAGTGCTCCAGCCCTCTGATCATCTTCATGGCCCTCCTCTAGACTTGCTCCAAGAGGTCCATGTCCTTTCCCCATACTTTGTGATTAATGTTGTTAGCGCTGTAACTTGATTGGGAACCAGGGAGGATGGTCAGATTTGAATGGCAAGGGAAGAGAAACCAACTATTTGTACTCGAGAACTGAAAGCAATTACACATTAGTGGTCTGAGGACAAAATAAATTATTGTCTGAGCTGGGTACATCTGGGTGCACATTTTAGCCAAATCCTTCCCCAGGTTGTACACTCCACCCCGAAAACGGCCCCTCCACCTCTGGCTTTGATTGACTTACTGAATAGCCAGGGATTTGCAGTATTTCTTTGCTACTACCTTAGGAGGCAGCAGGAGGATGCAAAATGCTGCAGTGGCCCCATTGCATCTTTGAAGCATTTTACATCATTCTGGACTTAAGATGACACAGAGATATTAGGAAATTCTTCATGAATGGAGATTTTATTAAGATAGAAGAGAGGAGGAGCAAAAATGGCGCCCAGCTGATGGCACAGCCTTGGCCATGTTGTCTCTGTGGAGAAGGCAGGAGCTGGGCTACAGAGAAATCACGAGCCTTGCTTCACTGCCAGTGGGACATATGACAGGGAGGAAAAATTGGTGGTAAATGGGGATGCTGAGCAACTACAAGCATGAAGTCAGTCTCTGTTGTGGAGCTGAGACAGGCTCACTACATTTTCAGTACACTTCAGCTCTAAAAATGAGGCAGATCTCTGTGGCGTGACATTGCAGCATTAAAAAGGGTGATGCTCAATCTCTTTCTATGGTCCAAAGTGTATTCCCTGTTTAGGTGCATGAGAAGCCTGTCAGAAGAGCCCTGAATTTGCAGGTGAATGTTAAAAGCTGTATGCAGAGAAGGAGTGTCTGGGGAACAGTGTCCACGGGTGATCCCTCTGGGTGCACCAGGCAGGCGCAGGTCCAGGGGCTGGCTGCAGTGGTCAGGTTTCTTGCGTAGGGCATCTCATCAGCTTTCTCTGAATTAGCAGGCAGCTTCTCCTTCTGCAACAGGTGTCAAATTATGCCCAAATCAGCTATGCATTACCTGAAACTCTGGTAAAGGCAGCACTGTGAAAGTCTTTGGGGTTTATTTCCTTCTTGAACTTCAATGATTGGGAATGAACACTCCTTCCTTTTGTGGTTGTAGATCAGTCCTCACCAATTCATGTCCTTCATAGTCACCAAAGAGAAACACTGAAAGGAGAACGATGCCTAATCTCCAGGCATGTGCCTGTTAGACTATGAGCATACTACTGCTTTCTCGCTCAGTTCTCTTCCATCTGTTTACAAGTATTGCTCCTTGTTTGATGAATTTCTCCATTTGCTGTTCTCAGATTGTCAAAACAGATTATGACTCTCACAAATGTATTGCAAGTAATTGCCAGATATTTTTTTATGTGCTGTACTTCAGCTGCAGTTTAATCATTGAAGATCCTTGTGAAATTTTGATTGAACTTTATTTCATCACTTTGAAAATGGCTTGGACTGGAAAGAGAAATCATGTGGTATGTGATGGTTTATATTCACGTTCCCATTAATATTAACATGTATGCTCAAGACTCTGTAATATTAAAATATAAAACAGTTTTACGATGATCTCTGTCATATTGCTATGATCATAGAATCATAAAATCGTTTAGTTTGGAAAAGACCTTTAAGATCATTGAGTCCAACTGTTAACCTAACACTGCCAAGTCCACCACTAAACCATGTCCCTCAGCACTATGTCTACCCATCTGTTAAATACCCCAGGGATGGGGACTCAACCACTTCCCTGGGCAGCCTCTTCCAATGCTTGACAACCCTTTTGGTGAAGAAATTTCTCCTAATATCCAATCTAAACCTCCCCTGGTGCAACTTGAGGCTGTTTCCTCTTGTCCTATTGTGTGTTACTTGGGAGAAGAGACCGACCCCCACCTCTTTACAACCTCCTTTCAGGTAGTTGTAGAGAGCGATAAGGTCTCCCCTCAGCCTCCTTTTCTCCAGGCTGAACAACCCCAGTTCCCCCAGCTGCTCTCATAAGACTTGTTCTCCAGATCCCTCACCAGCTTTGTTGCTCTTCTTTGAACACTATGTGCTATCAGGTGATTTAATAAACCTTTAACAGACCTCTAACATATATTATTTCTCCTGGACAGTGTATGTTACGAATGAATATTTCATCAGAAAAGCATGTCGTGGTTAAACATGCAAACATGCATTTGTTGGCTTGTTTTGGGATTTTCTGCATGGTAAAACTGTGATAAAAAGTAGTCAGATTTGTATTGCCTTCTATGAAAGATCTAATAATAGTTCTGATTTTACCTATAAAGGATGTTTTTGTCGCAGTAAATGTTATGTACCCAGGAATAAATGCATCATAGCTACTCTTGAAAGCTAGAGGCAAAATTTGGCTCTCAAATCAGTGAGGCTTCAGCCATGGACGTCACCAAGAGCAAGCACAGACCATCAGTTATTGTGCTGCTAGGGATTTTGGAGGCAAAACTAAAAGGGGCTGATACTTCAAGTCGAGGATCAGAAGCCCAGGTTGTCCCATTTCCTCAAGCGTATACAACTGTCTGGTTTCTTCCAGGCTGGGTGACTCTGACAGCCAAGGAGAACTTGTTGCTGTTGTACAAACTGTGTTTGAAATTAATCTCTCTAAACTTTTTCTTCTTAAGATCAAAACATTGACTAATTTCCCAACCCACAAATGTTCCTTCTTCATTGTCTTTTAACTTTCTTTAGCCCATGATACCGTGTTGTTAATATTCACTAAATATTCTACCAAATGGAGTTGTCCCAGAGGCAGGCAGCCTGTGGGGATGCTGCCCAGTGCCTAACTGGCACAACAAAAGTTCCCTTTCACAGGACCCTGCCTTCTGGCAGGCTGGTAACATTTCAAGCCATTGGCTATACTCAAAAAGTATTCAAATGGCTGTGCTCTGACTAGTCTTGAGTTACCTGTAGACAGTTATTGTGACAGAATTTGTGCAGTGATTGGAGGATATATGTAGAATATAGACATTTTTGCACACTGATCACTACCTCCACCATAAGACCATCATTTCTATAGATCCCTACACTGTATAATAGAAAATAGTAACTTTCTGCAGCTTTTTTGAAAAATTATGCTTTAATAATTATACTGCTGCTTTGGAATTTAGAATAATTTGAAAACGTGTAAACTGGGATCCTAGGCATTTTCTCAAGAAATAGCTTTCAGTTCCCAGGGCTGCTGCAACTGTACATCCTTCCGCCATCCGTATAATCTCTTTCTCTTTTCTAAAGTAAAGGTATTCCTGTTTTCCTCCCACACAGCAACGTTCATTTTTCCACTATATGGGGTTACCCTGTCTGATGGATTGTCCCTAGACCCTTGGATATATTAACCCACACGTATATATTTCTCTCTGTGTTAGTAGCCTCTAAGATAGTCCTTGCTCATTGATGAAAACCGCACTCTAATCATTGAATTTTGAGGGGAATTACAGATAATGAAGGGATGTGTCTGCCAAGCACATAACATGCTGCTGCTGTGGTCTATCAAATGATCAAATTCCCTTAAGATTAATCAAAGGGCTTGAATGGATACAAGGAATATTATTGTATTATGGCAAAGGGTTACATTCCAAATTACACAACTCTAAACAAAATCACTGAAGAGAAATAGCAAAGCACAGTATGTTTTCCCTTTGTTTTATGAGTGTTTCATATGGTTGGGAACAACTAATAACCTTCACTCTCTTAGGCTTGATGTCCCCAGTGAGTTTTTAAAGTTACCCATCTGTGCTTTTGTTTTGCTGTCGTTGCCCTGCCTTGCCAAGGTCACCTTCTGATCCTTCTCCAGTGGAAGTCAGTCTTACGAGGGGAGACGGGAGAGATCTTTTCAACTTGTCATCTTATACACTTGCCCATGGCTGAAAGTCTCTGAATTGGGTTTCTCCTTTCTCCCTGGTTCTTTGCACTGGAGTTTCCTCATCTCCTTTTTTAAAGCCTTAATGATCTGAGGCAAGAGCCTATTGGGTGCTATAAAGGAAGCATTCTGGGTGTTTCTGGGGGTGGAGATACCACAACAGATGCAAGACTTCTTTCAAACTATCTAAATTATGCACCAAAAGCAGTATTCACTGTATAAAATATTCATTATACATGTATCTTGCCAAGTTCATATTTTCTAGTGTATTATACCCTCTTCTTAGAGATAGCATGTTACATAGCAACAATTTAAAATTTGACACTTAGACCACTTTCTAAGTTACTTTCTGCCTCTCCCTTTTTTTCCCTTTATATCCAAAGGAAGATACAAGAAACCTTGAAATAGGTAGCCTAAGATAACCAGTTTCTAGGGAAGACTCCAGTAGAGACTAAGCCCAGATAAGGCTAAATCACAGAAATGTAAAAACAGTCGACGAGCCACAGTTCAAAAGGCCCATCAGCCCTTTCTAAGAATCTATAAGGTACATCTCTCAAGCAATACAAGCGCATCTGCCCAACTTATAGCATCTTCGCATCTTTGTTAAAAGCATGAAGATACTAAAGAAATTCTCAGATGTCATAAATACTATGTCACTTGGGCAGTAAGTAACCTTTAGATGTTATGAAGGGGAGTGACAAAAAATTATTCAGCTTCTTTTGATATTTCTTTTTTTCTTTCCCTTTTCTTCCTGCTTTTCCTTTTTGCTCCATACAGTTGGCATCTGGATTACTTTCCGAATGTGAAAATCAACCTACAGTAAATGGATGAATTGAGTATATCAGTGAAAAAAATGTTTTGCCATAAGGTTCATATTTCCAGAAGAAGAAATTATCTGTTGTCTCCAAAAGTAAACATCCATTAAGGAGCTGCCTTGCACAGTGCTTTCTTTTGGATTTGGGATCCAAAATCACAGGATCATTCAGGTTGGAAAGAACCTCAGGAGGTGTCTAGTCCAGCCTCCCGCTTAAAGGAAGATCAGCTACAAGATCAGACCAAGTTGCTCGGGGCGTTATTCAGCCAGAACTTTCTGAGAGTTTATTTTTCACATCAGATAGTGGTGCTGCTGTTCTAAAATATTGTATTCTACCTGTTTGGAATAGAACAGAACAATCTGCAATCCTAATTTACTACAGACTCCCTTTGCAGCATAAATATCAGCTTTCACAAGTGCCCTGGGCATTGCTGGCTTTCAGGTGTGGCAGCCTGAAAGTTCAAACAGAATACCTCAGTTAATGTTAAGGGCTAATAGAATTACCATTGCAATGGTCAAAGGAGGCAGGGAAGCAATGTTTGTAGAACACCTGAATTTAATGTCTTATTAGACCAAATGACACAGTTGAATAAAGGGATCAAACTTTCTGGTTGAGTGCCTTTGTCATCTTCACTTCAGAAAAGAAAAAAATGTTTTTAAACAGCAATAATATTTGGTGAATGGAAGAGTGTGGACTGAAGGAGGGAGGAGAGCATCATTTCCTTTGGCAATGGAAAACTGCTTTGAAATCCTACATGGAAGACTCTGGAGAATGTAGGTCCCCTGCAGGATTTCAGACATATCTGACATTTTAAACTCCTTCAGCTCTGGGTAGCCGCACTGATTATTCTGTAGGAAGATGAATACTAAAGCACGGTGAAGTCAACAAAACATTAGGAAACTGAGAACCTCAGAGGACTGGAGATAGCAAAACGATGCCAGAGGAGAAATGGAACTGGGATGAGCTGTGTTTCCCATTTTGTATTTGCAGAGTTTAATAAATGGAAGCTGTGTCAACTGAGAGAAAGAACATGAAATGACATCAAATTATACACAGTCATATCAAACATATGTAAATATAAGAAGCTTCAAGTTGTAGTAACCCTACTCTTTTGCGGGATACACAGAGATCTAGTGCCTTCAAGTTGAAACCAAAGGTAAAACGGTGAGAATGATGACCATTTTTAGCACTGAAGGTCACCATTGTAAGCTACTGGCAGAGAACATGAAATTCTTCACACACTTCAGTCTTTGACTTAGAAGAACATCCCTCTTCCATATATGTTATAGAGCGACCACAAGTTTGACTGTATGAAGGAATGATTGGGTAAAGTTATGTTTTCATCTAGGACTCTTCTAGCCTAGTAACTATCACAGAGGGCCATGACAATAATAATTGTCTGATGGAAGACTCATTGAAGCTTAACATCCAGTCAAACAACACTGAAGTAGACCTGTTGTGAAAATGTCAGCGTCCCCCATTATTACTGACCATACTGATGGGGAGGTCTCGCCCTGGGGGCAGTGAGGGCTGTCTGTTCCATGGGGAGACACAAGCTGGGAGCCGAGCGTGAGCCAGTGCAAATCCTGCCCGCACTCACAGGCACAGTCCCACAGGATTGACAACTGGGTCTGACAGCCCTGACGTGGCAAGTAATGAACCAGGGCCAAGATCCGGCCAAGTGCTCCAGCCAGAAGAAGGAAATAGGGCCAGAGACAGGGCTGGGAAGAAGCTGCAACATGGCTCTGAAGTCCATCCATATGGGTATCTCTACAACGTCACTCAGGCAGGACTGACAGCTGAAATGGGCCTAACCAAGTATAAGTGCAATAGGAGTTTTTTTACAGTCAAGCAAAGGAGGACAAATACATATTTATATCACAACAGTTAGATGTTCGTTTTTGTGGAGTGTTATTCCAATATCAAACAGCCCTCATAAATAACCTACTAATATTGGGCTTTCATCATGAGGTCACTTGCTTAATCCCATGTAGGCAGTGACAAATGGCAAGCTGCGTCTGACTCAACCATTTCTCTCACACCCTCTCATTATGTGCATTTGGAATAAAACGGCACTATTCCCTGCTGAGTAACCTTCACAAAGCGTGCTGCTTGTCGCGTAGGGTTCAAGGAAAGACACAGCAATTCAGACGTTGCATGAACAGAAGCCAACTTTTAACTAGATTGAATTTCCACAGTAAGGCTAATAATTTTAGTACTAAACGGCAAATAATTAGCGTTATAATTGTTTTCCAGCATCCACAGGTGTGCTGGCTGCCTCCCAACCTGAATGAAAGCATCAGTACTTTTGCTTTAAAAAGCTCATAACGTTCCTGCTTCTGCAAAGTTCACTGAAAGCCAGTGGGAATCATTTTCATAGGTGCATATGTCTCCTTAGGAAAGGCCACAAACTTTATGTTCACTTAGGTATCTGGGAAAATTTATTCGAGGTTCAGATTAAATTACCAGGCAAAGAACATACCTGGTCTCTGTGCATGAGCTGGAGTTTAACGCAGCCCTCCTGTATCCCATAGGAACATGGAAATGGTCATAGTGGTTCAGAGCAAATATCCACCTAGCGCAAAAGTGCCTGTAAGCAGATACCTAGGGAAGCATAAAATCAGGAGTATTCTGTGTGATATTTCTTCCTGTTACCTTACCCCACCTCTGCCAATTTCAGCGCAAAGGATCTCCTCTGCCTGTCCTGGCTTGTCTGTTCAGCAACCTCCAAGGGATCTCTCTTTTATGGAATTCCCCATTTTCCCCTTGAAACTATTGTTTACCTGATGTTTCCTTTAATTTTCTTTGCTTTTTTGACTTCTACCAAACACTGAGCTGATGGTTTTAAGGAAATAGCTGCCGTTTCCCAAGGCCTCACTCCTATGTGGTTATGCATGGCTCAGAAGGCAGCATTTTATGTGTGAACAGTTGGCTGTCAGTGCATCTTTTTACATTTATCTATATCACACTTCATGTGGTATCTTACCACCTTGTCACTCATTTTCCTAAGGTCCTTCCTAATGCTGCTCAGTGTACCTTTGTCATTACTACTTTGAGCAGCTCTGGGTCACCAGCAAACCTTTCCACCGCTCTGACCTGCCTGACCTTATGAGTATGATGTGATGGAGTTGGTCTGGAGGGCTTCGGGGCTGGTAACTTCTTAGATGGGCTACTTTTATCACTCTTTCAGGTTCTTCCTGCACACAGGACTATCTTTTCCTTCAAGCACACCCTCTGCATAAAGCCCCTGCAAATTTTAAAAATAGGAGTATCTTTTAAATATTTTTTTTGGCTTTTCTTTTTCCCCAAATGGATTGGCATCTTGGCTTCTCCATGTTTATTTATTAATATGACATACACTTTGCCCAGAAGGCAAATAGTATTACCTTCACAAACTATGGGTTTTTTTGTATCTTTAGCATGTATACATGTCTGTGCGTTCTCAAATATGTGTGCATGGAAATACTGAAATTAATATTTAATGTGAATGCATTTTACTCTAGTCTCAGAAGGCAGCGGTCTTTCAATAATTGCTGTACTTTCAGATGGGGGTAATAACAGAAATGTAAGAGAAAACTAAACCACCAATTCAACATTTTGCCTTTTCCATGATATTTTGTTTATTTTCACTTCATAGACGAGCGAGTGACTACAGGGACTAAACATGCTGAAGGCACAGGCTTTCCCTTTATGAAGCTGCAGTGTAATGGATAAATAAAGCATTAAGCTGCTTCTCTTGTATTATCTACAGTTTTAATTTTTAGAAAAGTGAGCAGATTGATGGTCAAATTAACTTATCATTTACCAGTGCGTGATTAGATTCAAAACAAGTGTCCATCCTGCTCCAAAATGCAATAATCCACGTATTCCACTTTGTGACCGCTGCTCAGCTACATGCAGAAAGAAGTTTTTCTCCAGGCAGATAAAAACCCAAACAAATTATCTTTCTTAAAAGCTCAATAAATCCTAAAGCCTGGCAAACATTACTGATGTCCTTATGCTCAGCAGTGCTGCTTGAGAAGGGAGATACCATTATAATATCTTTTTTTCAATGAAAGCCTTAAGTTAGTTCCACAAACATAAAACATGTTTGGATTAATAAGCTGCAGTCACACTAATAAATATTAAGTCTGTTGTCATAAGCCATTATAAATTATGTCTTATTATACAATTCATATCCACAGAAGTTTCATGCAAAGACTATAAACTTTATTATATTAATGTATTCATTTTTACTCATTACCTCACAGAGTTGAAAATATTCCTTCCTAAACTTTCTACACTGAGATTTAAGCTACACTATCAGCCACCATGTCTAGCTTGCAAATGCTCTCCTAATGTCTACAACTTCTGAAATTAGAGACTTCTACCATGTTCTGGCTAACCCTAATTTAGTACTTTTAAAGCACGTATAAGTGAAAACCTTGGAAGCTGTCACACTGATATCCTGTTTCATCAGACAAGGAAAAGGTGTTTCAAAATGAACAGGGTGGTGATTCACTGTAAAGTTTGGAAACCTATAAGCTGAAGACCAAGATTTAAATATGATCAGACTTCTATATGCCCTGTGATTGCTAATACGAATATTGCAAAAGTATCATAAGAATGGTTCTTCAGAGTGTATGTCAATGTTTTTATTAAGGAATAACATTGAACATTATCTCTACTCAAATCTGAGACCCTGCCTCAGAAATATCACTGCAAATCTTTGAAGAAAGAAACCTGGCAAGAGTGTTATATTTAAATTGTGTAATGGGTAAAATTTATTCTCTCAAGACAGTGTTCACTGCTACTGCCTTTATATTATTAGCTACCTAAATACATATTTTATCCTAAAGTTATGCTTTGCATTTAGCTAGATTTGGTGATGAAGAAATAAAATACACAGTTATGTAATTACATACGTAATATGGGGCCTTAGATTTTTAACTCTTCAAGCTTCCTCAGATGCTCATGTCTACTCGCAAGATGATAATCTGTCTTCAACCACTATGTCTTTACTCCCTCTGTTAGACAGGCTGAGAGCACCTGCCTGTGGTCAGAGCACCTCCTGCGTAACCAGGAGACCAAGTCTGGGGAAAAACCAGCATCAGTGTGTCCCTCCACATCTGCTTTGTCACCTGAGGGAGGTGATGCTACATCATTTGGCATCCAATACCAGCATTGCCCGTAACAATGAATTGGTGTGAAACTTCTTTCACATGAATTGTGTTAGCTGTGGAGACGACACGATCGGTAAATATTCAAGTACTAAATTGTATTAAAGACCAAGGTGGTTCTGCATGCTAGACCAAATTCTTCCATGGCAGGCAGTGAGTTCAAGGGAAGCATATGAATGAGAAGTTGTAGTTGAAGAAAGGTCTGATGCAATGAGAAAAAATAAATTTAAATGATACAACATAAATGAAGATGATATAAGTTAGGATTCAGGATGGAGCTCTCCTGCATTCATACCTATAAATAATGCATGGTTAGGTTATTGCAAAATTATCATATTGCTGCGTTTTTTTGTGTTTTATATCAGTCATCCTCTAGTGCTTTGGGCTGATGTGGCCTTTTGCCCTTTTGGGCAATTCTCCAGCTTCTGGATGGAAGTGGCAGCTTCAGGCATGGCCAATGTGTCCGTGCTGTCTCTCGGGAGGGGAATGGGGAAGGCGGTGGGCAGCAGGCTGGCAGGACAAAAGCACGCGCCTCGTATTTCTCACCAGAACAGCATGTCTTCAGAGCAGGCAGAAAGGACATGGGGAAGGAAATCAGCAGGCAGAGGGAGAAGTGGTCATAAATTCAAGCTATGGGACTGAACAGCCTCTAGGCACTCTGAACTCATCCCAATTTGGAAATGCCACTGAATCCTTCTCATTTCTGTGCTGAGCCTCCAGAGCCAGATAAGTCTGCCCTGGGAAGTGTCTGAAACCACAGTTGT
The DNA here is from genome assembly GCA_013396915.1 of Stercorarius parasiticus. Lineage (NCBI taxonomy): Eukaryota > Metazoa > Chordata > Aves > Charadriiformes > Stercorariidae > Stercorarius > Stercorarius parasiticus. The sequence goes on from VWZL01004836.1 coordinate 87,557, forward strand.
GGCTTAAAATGGCTTTCCGAGCCTGAAAAAAAGACTAATAACCCTTCAGTCATGGCAGTTAAGCATTCCCTGCGGAAATGTGAGACCCCAGCCAGTCCAGATGCTATTTGGTGTTGGCAGATCTCTCACACACGACTTGTGCTTTCTTCCTGAAAGGTTGTTTTCTGGAGGGATAAAGCGAGGGAGCTTTTACAGGCCGACACAGGCTTGGTTTGTAGTGCTGCTGAGGGGAAACGCGCTTCACCATTCCTGGTCACCAAGCTCCGCGGGTGGCAGAGGGAGGGTGAGCATCCTCAGCTGAGCTGGGGGGATGGCTCCAGGCAGATGGAGCAGGTGAAACCTGGGCTGGGGTGGGGAGGTGGAGCTGCACTGGACCACATTTGCATCCCATGTTGCTCCAGGGCTGGATGCTCCATCCCATTCCCCAGGCTGGACTTGCTGATCTCTGGGGGTTAGGAAACAAAGTGGAAGGATCCTGTGGCATTTCCACATTGAGGTTAGTTCAAGAGTATCTACAAACTGTTCAGCCTATAGTTTGAAATGCTGCAGTTTGCTCTAATTTCCTTACCCTTATGGCTGGAGTTAATAATTTCCTGATGTCCCCCATATGGTGCCAGTGCCTAATATAATCCAGAAAATAATTAAATGCATCAGAAGTCCTTCAGTTCCCTCTTGTGTTAGCTTATCTTTCTGTAAGGTGTCTGTTTAAAAACTCCTTTTTTTTGGGAATTTCATTAATGCATATTAGAGCAAAAACTTGCGTTGTCCCATCTCAGGTCTTTCCAGCTGGAAGCACCATAGTTCTGCAAGGATGCAGCATAAATGGCAAGGAGGAACACTGGAGGTGGACCAGAGTGAAGGCTAATTGACAAAAACAGCTAAAGGTAGTTGCCAGTTTACATTGGAAAGTGATTATTCCTTTGGAAGATACTTTACCCACAAATGCTGTAAGTAACTTCTGTCTAATGTAAGTGAAAAAAATCAGACTAAACCTTTTTGTGGCTCTGTCATGTTACAACTTTGTACACTGTCACTGCAATGCTGTGGTCAGTTTCTCCCATTCCTTCATTTACTTTAAAATATTTTTACATATGATACACAGAAATCAAATCCAAACAGCTGGGGAGCTGCTTAGTATTACTGGTTGCTTGGCCCAGGGGTCCCATGTGGAGCTTGAGGTTCCTGTGATGCTAATTGTGCATGCAAACAGTGATAAATTGGTTTCTGCCCCGAGGAGCTTAGAGCTTGCTAAAAAAAATAATGAGAGCCTGTCTCCTCATTGTGCATTTACACTTTCCTTGATGTGTCAAGTCTCTCGTATTGAGGGGAGGTTCCCACAACTGGCTCTTGTCCCACTCTCCCCCCACGGCTGTGCGGCTGTATCACTGCATCCCAGCATCTCTGCAGTGATCTGCCCACCACCGGTCGGTGGTGTGAGGCACAGAGGTGGGCAGATCAGCAGTGTGCTGCAGAGACCTACCCTCAAAGGAAGACGGGGTTCGAGATGCTTCTCCTCAGGGCCAGCCCCTCCATTCATGCTGCTGCCACTGCTGCTGTGGCGTGATCTGATGCAGAGGGCTGCATGCGCGGGAAAAGGAATAAATCCAGAGATCTCTCTGCATAGGAGAGGTCTTAAAATCCAGTACATCACAAGTGGATTGTTACTGCTTATCATTACTTGCTTCATTAATAGTTACAAACTCCTTTGGAATCCCCAGATGCCTCCTGAAGAATAAATAACCAGACATTGTTCTGCATTGCAAAAACCTTTAGTTTCTAAGACATGAGGTGTTTGCTACTGACCTGCAGCTGAACCTGAAGCAAAGCTACCTGGGGCAGTCTGCAAACCGTCAAGGTGGAGCTACAGCCTGGCAGGCCGTTTTTTTGATTTACCCTGACCTATTTCCATTCTTTTTTGCAAATTTCTATATTTCAATTGTCTCAGTCTTATGTCTGGGCTTGCAAGGACCTGGGAGGGGGGTCACCTCTACTTGCCTCAACTATATTTGAAGGAAAATCTCTCCAAGTTTAAAGGAGAAAGAGTGCAAGGAGACAAGCCCCTTGAAGCCATTGGATTAGTGGATTGCAAAAGCAGGTTTAGGGCAAACTGGAGAAAAAAGGGTAAGAGCATCCAGCAAATAAGCATGATAAACCGATTTCTGGAGGTGAAAATTTTTTCGTCCCTGTTTCTGGCTGTCAGGGAGCAGCAAGGGCAGGCAGCTCTGCAGCAAAGGGGAGCCGGGAACCCTGGGGCAATGCAGGCAACAACCTCACCGACCAGAGCACCAGAGCAAGGTGAGCAGACGGGGTCGGATGAGAGTCCAGTGAGCACCCAGCAAGTCCTCAGCAGTGTGGCAGGTCCCAGTCAAACCAGGGAGCCAAGTCCACAGGTCCAGATCAGGGAAGTATGAGTCTGGATGCAGACATACCTTTGATGGAGGTGTGGTGTAACTCTGTTAAGGACAAAGTGCAAGACCTTCGGCTTAAAAGAAGCCCACAAAGGTGGGGAAAGCATCTGCAGACACTTCCTCCAGCTCCTTCAGTCAAGACCACTGGCTGTCCTCTTTCATCTCACCCTAAGCCCAGGCAACCAAACCCCTGGGATGGCCCTCAGATTAACAGCCCAGATACAAATGACTGTCCTGGGGCCAGGGTTTTGCCAAGGGTCAGCAGAAATGTCCAAGGAAGCCCTCTCTTACTGCTGCCAGAGCTTGGTGGTAAACCCAGGCACCATGGATTAGGTGCAAGCTGAAAGGGAGGTAGATGATGGTAATCACCTCATAGGTTCCTGTGTCTCTTTATTGCTTCAGTCACACAATTCAAATGCATGACTCAGTTGTGTAAAAGATGCACAGTTTAAGTCTATTGATGAAATTTTTCATTGGTGTGAAATGCTGCTTCTCCCTGCGTTCACTGGAACCACAATAGGTTACGGAGATCTGGTTTATATACTGGTTGCAGCCTCTACTGCAGCTACAAACAGACTTCACGGTATAAAGGTTGATCTTTATTCCCTGTGAAAAAAAACAGCACTTCCAGAAAATACATTTAAGCAAAGCTTGTTTCATCTGTACATATCCAAAAAAAATATAAAATTATTATATAAAATGAGACGTCAGGAAAGTCAACAAAAGGTTTTACCCCAAGTGATTTGATGGCATTTCATATTGACTGAATGGTGCCCTCTGGGGCTCTAATTCTAAAATATAATATAGATACTCTCTGAATTTAGACAGCTTTCAAAATCTGGATGGGGAGAAAATGCGTAGCTCTATAGATTACAGCACAGTGTCTCCCCCAGTCAGCCCAGTGCTGCTGATCCTGACATTTACTGTGCCACTCTTATCTGAAAGAAACAGCATCTTGCAGTAATTGCAAATAGGTCTACTGAAGTGCAGAAGATGATAACACTTCTAAGCTACAGAATTAATGCTCTGATATGCACTTTTTAAACCATTCTTTTGGACAGACCTCTGCTTTCATACTGAAAGTCCAGGTGTCTCTTTCGATTATGACAATCCTCTATCCTATCCGTGTATCTTCCTAGGCAGCTTTCACACGCTATTTATGGAGAGCATACATTACTCGGGACCTCATCAATAGTAAAGACTCCAACTACGTGAGCTGAAAATGTGAGATGTTTTCCATTTTATGTGCAATGAGACTGAGACACGCCTGCAGTGTAAAAGGGCATGAGTGAAACCTGACCACTGCTAAAGGCAATTAAAACTCAACTTGAGGGAGAGGTGTGGTTGCTCTGCCTCAGGACCTCACTGCGGTGCAGCGGGAAGGCACAGGGCTGGCAGGCACAGGGCACCAGGCTGGGCTGTGAAAGTCTGGAGTGAGAAACCATGGATTTTCCCGCAGCCCTTCTGGTTTCACCGTCGCTCTCAGGACAAGTGAGTGAAGTGAAAAAGGTCATCAAGAGACAAGCCTGAAGACAGGACTTCTGGGCTGCACATACGCCTTTCCCACTCACACACACACGTTCCTTGCAGAAGGCAGTGAAAGGAGTTTTGACGGGTTATAAATGAAAACTCTCTAAATATTTTTACTCGAGTCAGAGAAGGGAGCAGCCCTACGCAGAGCCCTTGGAGAAGGTAGTCTGCAGGAGGAGAATGTCCCCCTGGGGATGGATGTTCAAGCAGGTGCGAGTCTGGAGTGGTGCTGTTTTCTGCATGCAGGTCTTTCAAAATTATCACTATCTCGACTTCTCTCTCCAAATGCACAGTGATCCCCATCACAGGGAAAATGCCAAAGAAAATACCTGGAAAAGGTACACATTTAGGATTCCCTTCTAAAAAAGTATTTAACCTCTGCTGTAGTCCCTCAGACACTCCTGGTTGTTCTTCCCCTACCAGGGTCTCTTTATTTAACATAACCTCGATGGTTTAACTGAGAAGACAGATTAACAGACCAGTGTTGTTTAAAAGCTCCTTTACCATTTAACTAGCATGGAAACTTTGGCACTGATAGGTAGCTGAAGAGCTTCTTGCACCACCAGCATCGCACACTGATGCAGCAGCTGCGGTGCACCTGCAGGTGTTTTAGGATGTCTTCCTTGTAGGTGCTTCATGTGCTGCACGTTAGTAGGGGCTGAGCCACCAGTGCTCCTGCCAGGGCACCAGCAGGGATGGATGCTCTCTTCCAGCCCTTCCCAAGCAGATGGCCAGGACCTCAGCTGAGCATCTGGTGTGCAAGCCATGATGGACTTTCAGGGAGGAGGACTGTGGACACTGGTACTTCTTGGTACATCCCCTGCTAAGATTATCCTTTTTTGACTACGTCTTTCTAGTCTGTACGGGGCACCTAGATCTGGAAGTTTCATGGACCTCAGCTCCACCTATTTTTCATGCCTAATCATCATGTCTTCTCTAATTTTATGTCCTTGAGCAGCTTGAGCAATGCCTCACCTGTGACACCATGTCCCACCTTTCTAAGGAGCTTCTGTGAACTGTGCAGGTTTACTTTGCTGCTATACAGTTGGTGTTAGCAATGGGTAGGGTTTTTAGTCTTTTTTCCTTCTACTCCTTTCTGTCCGCTTTTCCTTTTTCTTTCCTTTTGTGAGGGAGCATGGTTCCCCTTGTGTGCTTCGCAGCTGCACAAATGGAATGATTCATCGGTAAAGTGGTGATGAAACCATTAAACATCATTATTACCTTTAATGGAACTACAAAGATAAAACTATATGAGCTTTATTATCTGGTATTGTATGCACAGAATATACAAGCACAATTGCAGTGGACTACGGCTATTTCATGGAAAGGTTTCAGTGGAAATATTAATGGATTGAACAGTATAATCAAAGTGAAGGATGGAAATGTCATAACATTAAAAATGAATATTTCACTTTTTAAAGGAAACTCATCTCTCTGAGCATGATTCTGGAAACATTTTAATTAAGCCTAGCAAGTTTTAATACCTGCCCTTTATTTCACCCCTTTCAGACAATACAAGGAGAATTGTAATTACTGACAACCTTTAAGCACAGAAGATCAAAAAAGTGACATTTCTTATGGCAAAGAACATGAAAGAAGATCATTTGGAGAAATATATATTTGCCTATGATACACAATTCTAGGAATTCTGCTGTTTTCATTTAGGTAAATTTCCTTCTGTGAATGGATGGAGTGACTTCTGGGGAATGTATTATATGCCAGAAATTTGTGACTCTGCATTGTCCCTGTATCATGCTGGTTTTAACCAATCAGCCAGTGAGGGATCTTAAAACATTCCAGTGAATGATTAGATAAAAAAATGTTTTCAATTTTCCTTTTTTCCTACCTCATGCCCTTTCTGTGATTTTGAAGATAGGGATTTATGACCACATTTTTAAATGAAATTTGAAAGCTTAGAAAAATAATAATTCTCAAAACAAATTCTGCTTATTGCTTCCCCCTTCCCCAAATGTCAGTGTTTGTCCACAAGCGTGGGTCACAGTCTCCAGCTAGTCTTGCCATGATCTTTTTTGTCATGTGTGGTGACCAAAGATCTCCTGCAGAGGTGATTTGGGTCTCTTCATTCTTCCTATTGGAATATACATGATCTTTCTTCCGAAAGTGGAGTGTGGCCTCATCCCAGCCCTGGCCATGCCCCAGGTGAACCTCTAGACAAGTTGCACAGAATTATAATGCCTATATTCAAACGTGTGGTGGGCTGCCACTGACAAGACTGTGGTGATTTATGTAAGAAGTCTTAAATACCTGACTTTCTAATAGACCCTCATTTCCAATTACAGTAAGCACTTCTGTCTGGTATTCACAGGTCTCTGAAATGTTGAAATAGTTGTGTCGCATCTACAGATTTTGGATTACTTCTGCCAAAGAACATGCAAGTCCAACTACAGTTTCAATGCAATGTCTCCAATTTTTCAGTTGCGATGTTTTCTTCCTGTGATGCAATTACTGCTGAAATTACATTATGGCATTTTTTGAATGCATACTTTGCAAACTGGTATTATATCCGTGCCATCACTGGCACCAAAACAACAAAAGCTGTATTTGGGATTAAGTGATGATTCAGAGCACACCGATGATTTTAAATTTGCCAACTAATGACTTGCTCAGTTACAAAACTTTATCTGAAATTCACCTTCTATATCTGAGTGGCTTTTGTGCTTCCTGGAAGAAGCTAAAATTTTAAACGGTGATTTTCAGTTATAAAGTAATAAGCGTCTGTTATGAAAACAGCAGCGTAGATTCAGTAAAGTGCCAAGTGTTACCCACAGCCTGTGGACGTGTTTGGCTTTACAGAGGGTGTCTGGGGCAGATTCCGTCCCTTGTGCTCACGCACGGTCTGTGAATCGCAACCGGAATCATCCGTCACAGTGACAGAAGAGGCACTTCTGTAATATAGGTGATAACCAAATGCTGTATTGAACTCAAAATAGCCTTCACCGATAAAGGATTAAGAAGCAAGGTCAGAGAAAGAAATAACACCAAGACTGAGAGAGGCGTAGACAAACTGTATCTTTTATGTTCTGCTAGGCAGAATTTGGGGATAATAACCTGATTTTGTGTGATAGCGAATACCTACTGTTATTTTTTCTCTGAGACTTGATTATAAGCATGAATGAGAAGATTTATTTTAAGGGCTTTTGATTGATTGGGCTGGGGGTGGGAGGAGGTGCAACCTGTTTTAGAGAGTGAGATGCAAAACTGATACAGTTATTAATAAGCATTTGTGGTTGCATAAGCTCGGAGCGGTAGCTGCTGCCACGAAGACCCCTCCGTGCAAGGTGCCTACAAATGCACAGGGACTGACAGCCCCTGCTTTGAAGAACTGACCTCAAAAATGAGGCATCCACTTCTTCTGTTTCTCTACCTTGGGCAGCTAGGTGTCTTCCCTATGACCACAGGTGTCTAACCCTGCTGTGCCCAAAATACAGGACCCTGCATTTAAGGATACCTACAGCTGAAAGGTCTCCTAATATTTTGCACAGCGGCAGAACATGCCCACACCATGAGTGGGAGCCCTGCCAGAGCAGGGATTGAACTTTTGTTGTCGCTTGCCCCAGGTTAGTTTCAGGCCAGCCAGTTGTGACGTCTTGGCTTTGGGCTTTGGCCGTTGAGGTTGATTTGTGCAAGACAAGAGAGAGCTGCTCTCTCCTGCTGCACAGGTCCTCCAGCCAGCGTGCCCTAACAGACCCTCCACACCACCCTTTGCAGAGGGCAGTGTGCTCTGGTCCCTTTGGAAGGGATGTGCAGAGCAGGGGGCTTCTGCTCCCACCCTGGGCACCATAGGTCCTGCAGCCTGGTCCTGTCTAAGGCACGTCAACAGCTGAGGATGATTGTTAAGCTTGGGCTCCTGTGAATCTGCCGGGAAAAAGAGACTCTAAAATGAGCTGTTTAACCTTTTCACACACTCCTTTGTAGCCTTACATCTGTGAAAATAAATTCTAGGGACACAAATGCATTATGATATACAAACTCACTCTTAGCTCCAGTAAGTCTATTCTTCCACTGCAGTGCAGCACTGTGAAGTCAGAATATATTTCTTATCCTCAAAGCCATGCTCTTCTGTGCTGAAGCACCTTCTGCTTCCCAGCACCCTCTCTTCTTTCCTTGCTTTTGTTTTTAATTGACTGTCTTTTGACAGTCGGAAACAAATTGATGCCATTTAAGTAAAAAAAAAAAACCAAAACATTCTCCCCCCTCCCAGATCTGTAGCTGGTTGAGGTGAGATTCTTGCCACCTACAAAGAGCACTTTCTATTTTTCCTGAGACTTTGTGATAAAACACACTCTGAAGTTGTGGTCTAGATATTTGATTTTTTTTTCTTTGCTTAACATGTCTTGAGGAGATTAAACAGAGGAGTATCTGAAAGTGAAAAATCCAATGTCAGTCACAGATAGAAGAATGTGATTTGTCTCCAATTAATCCCCTTAATCCTTGACAGGTTTATTCCTGCAGGTAAGTTTTTCTCATTTGCATTTAGGGTGCTGAAACAGAAGTTGATATTATCTTAGCATGTAGAACCTGAAGCCAGTATCTTTCTTTATCTCAGTCACAGTGCGCTTTTAAGTTAAAAATATGAAAAAGTGTAAGATGATGAATGAGAAGGGGAAAACCGGTGTCCCTGGAGGCCAGCTGAGGGGTTCCTGCTGGTGCTTCTGGGCAGGACTGAGGTTCTCCATGGCCCACCCCTGTGCATGGCTGAGAGCGTGGCTGTGCCAGGCTGTGGGGGGAGGCAGAGCGGTGTGTGTGTGGCTGGGGGTGAAGGGGGCTGCAGACACCACTTCTTCCCCTGAAGGCTGGCATTCCTTGGAGAGGAATTTTTCTTTATGGTCTTCCATAGGTAATGATGGTGTTTCATTTTCTTATGTTGCCTTCTCTTCTTGAAATCACTTTTATTATTTTCTGATTTCTTTCACTACCATTTCACTATCTGGTAGTCTTTTCACAGCTGTTGTTACTTTCTCCTGTGTAATTTTGCTTTCTGCCATCCATCTCAAGATTTCTTCGAATTTCCTCTGTCTTCTACATCGAACTTTCCATATTCCCTCCTCTAGTTTGTTATTCTCTTTCCTAAGCCCTCTTCCCTCTGTATCTTGGTTTATGCCTCCTTACCGAAGCCTGGGTATGGTGCTCCTTGCACGCACGATCGCTACGACAACTCTGGACAGCCTCCACCTCCGTGGGCTCCCTTTGCTGTCTTCCCAGTTCTTCCAGTTAATGGCACGTTGGACAGATGAGGGATTGTATAGTCTATCACACAATTTACCTCTCTAAACTAAGCTTAGCCTCTAAAAGCCAACAAAAGAAGAAATATGTTCACCTGCACAATAGAAGCTGCAGAACTTCTCTGAATTAAATGCTTATGTCTCTGACAATGCCCTAAAGCAGATATATAGGAAAAAAGTAGGAAAAAAGTATAAGAATAGGAGTAGCATGTGTTATATTTCCTCTGAGAATTTCTAGCCTCCATCCTGCATTGTCAGAAACTTTTTGAGCCTGCATTGCCTTTATGTATTTCTCCTCAGTGCACAGTATATGCCGGTGACTGTAAGGCTGAGGAGAAAATGTTATCTCCTGAATGAATCCCTTCACAGCCTAGCTCAGGCATTATGTCTTCCTCTGTCTTTCTACAGCACGTCACAGAGAGTGGCAAGGGCAGCAATCAACGCTCTCAGCCGTTTCCCAAGTGACGAGAGAGAACACGACTCAAGTCACTTGCACAATGCTTCTCTTTCCATAAAGTTTATGTAAGACTTTCAGTGCTAACTATGGAAGGTAAATTGTTGCTACCTCTAATCTGTGATATTGCTTGGGATGCCATTGTAAGAATTAGATAACCTTTTCTTTTAATAACACAGTTGTGAGTGATTAGCCAGTCCCCACCTTTTAAATCACAGCACGGCAGTGTGCCAGAATGCAGGAATGAGGCACTCAGCCCCTAATGCCTCTAATTTCCTCTCTGGCATCAATTTAGATTAATTCTTTGCTGGATTTTTACCAGTGGTAGCAGAAAAGTGTTAGAATCTAGGTTTTAAGTGGTTCCTTTTAAACTTCATGTGTTTTTTTCACTGAACTTTTATTTGCTAAGAACAAATACAGATTTGTTCACGTCAAGACTATGCATGAATTTAATGAATTGTTTTGGTTGGAAAAAAAGTTTTTTAGCAACTAGGTTATAAATATTGGAGCCTTGTGCTTCTGACCTGAGTTCTACACATATATTTTCCCCTGTATTGACTAGACGCAGAATGACTAGTCACATAAAATGTACCAGACGTGGGTTAATTTTTTTATCTTTGCTTCAGTAGGTGCCATCCTAGAGATGTCTTTCTCTCAAATGCTGCCTCTGATAGAGCCAGTGAATTAGAGATATCCGTTTAAAGGTGACTGAGTGCATCCTTGGATCCCTACCTCTCCCTGGCTGAAGCATTGTCGTGGTTTTAGCCAGATTGGCCAATCAGAACGACAGATGGCCCTCCCCCCCTCTCTCCTCAGAGAGGAGAGGAAGAGAGAAGGAGATTTACAAGTTTAGAAAAAGAACTAAACTACTTTAGTGAAAATAATAATAAATAAGAAAATA